>PISX010002309.1:0-68904 GCA_004024625.1 Mellivora capensis
TGGATGGATGGATGGATGGATGGGTGGATGGATGGATGGATGGATGGGTGGGTGGGTGGAGGAATGAACAGGCAGGGAGAAAACTACCAACACGGGAGCTTGGGTGGGTTCAAGAGCCTGCAGCACATCCTGGGAATGAGAATCGCATTTCATAGGCACTGGGTCTCAGACAAAGCAAACAATTGGGACTACATCTCTCCCTCAAAGTACATCTTGGGCTTGGCTGAGAAGCTTCTGGTCAGGCTGGCTTCCTCCCATCTCCTGCACTCCTATTCCCAACCCCCAACTTTTGCCCAAGGTGGGATATTGCACCAAAAGTGCCCCCAGCCCTGCCACCTCCCTGAGCCTTCCACCAGAATCATGTCTGGAACCAGTCGGGACCATAGAAAACACAGAGTCCAGGAGAGTCACCCACCCCAGACCATATGCTCGTGCACAGACACCTATCCAATCTGACGCCATGGCCTTGTTCAATGGACCTACTGTGTGCCAAGCCCCATGCTGAGCCCTGGGAACACAGCTAGGACCAAAGCTATGTTCTATTCATCTGTTGGAAGCTACCAGCTAGCGTCAAGAAAGGGTGTAATGACTAAGATCATTTCAGCTGGTGGTAAGTGCAAAGAAGAACGCACAGCTGTGGGGCACAGTGTCAGGCAGGCTGGTGGCCAGGGTGGGCTTCTCCAAGGAGGAAATATCTGAACAGGGACTGAAGGAGGAGCGAGCCAGAAGATACAGGAAAGGCTGTTCCAATCAGTGAGAACAGTGTGTACAAAGGTCCTGGGGCAGGAATGTGTTTGAAGAGTTCAAGAACAGAAAGAGGTCATCTGGGCACACCCATCTCTCCTCACCCCCCCGCCGAGGGGGCTCCCACAAACCCCCTAACCCTGCACACACCCACACCCGCTCACACAGGCAGTACCTCAGGGCTGTGTCATGATAGGGGTTAGACTCCATATCGAATGCGAATTCCTCATCCTCAGCTCTGCAAGAGACAGGGACAAGGTGAGTGAAGGGCAGGAGGTCGCCTTCAGAGTCTCCCCTGGCTGGGGCACATGAACCCCACAAAGCAGGGTGGCCGGGCTGCATGGCTGTACCCGACCGTGAGGCTGTGAGGCCTGCCTGAGCAGGAGCAGGGAAATGGGAAGACAGGCGGGAGGGGACCAGAGAGAGTCAGGAAGCAGGAGGGGTGCCCAGTACTTTGGGCAGAAGAGGACAGGGACAGTGGCTGTGGGGAGTGGGGAGAGGGGCTCCCACCTCTTTTTGGAGCACCAGATGCGATTAACCAGCATGAGGACGAAGACAATAAACAGGAACCCCACGACGGCAGCCAGGCCCACCAGCCAGGGCTTCGGGCGATACTGCGAGGCTGTCCGGAGGTAGAGCAGGTGGGACTCAGAGATGGGGCCAGGCCGGGGGTCTGCCCCCCCCCCGGAAGGGGAGAGGGGAAGGGTGCTGGGGAATGCTGGTGGGGTGCTGGGTGTCAGAGACCCGTTCTAGAGAACGGGAGGGGCCTGGGAGCATCTCAGGGATGGGGAGAGAGGCCCCGAGGGAGTGTGGGGACTGGGGGGGCTCCAAGAGGGGTCTGGCCCCATTCCTCCTCTGCCTGCCCCTCCTTTCAGAGGTCTTGGCTCCTCATCATGAAAAATGGGGAGACGGTGAGCCTATGGATGAGCTCCTCCCAGGACCTCCCTACCCCTGTCCCCCGCCGACCCCCCCACCAGGTCCAGATCAGGTCCTACCCCGCTGAGCCTCTGCAGGTGACAGGAGCAGGGCGCTGAGTAGGAGAAGGACCTCCAGGGTCTCCATGGTCATGGAAGAGCCGCGGCGGTGCACGGTCAAGGTTGGCTGGGTGAGGCCCTGCCCAGCCCCTGATATGGCAGCAGGCAGGCCTAGGGGCGGGGCCGGTCCAGACCTGCACGTCAGACTCTGGACCTGGTATAACAATTAACGCGGGAGTCCGGCCCCTCCACCCCGTGCCTGCCCCAGGACCCAGCCTCCAGGTCCCCCAGGCTCCATGCTGCAGTGGCCAGGCTGAGATGGGCCTGGGCTCGGGGCCACCAGGAGTCGTTATGTGTCTCCTTCTCTGAACACCCCATAAGGTGTCTCCGTCCCCATTTTGCAGAGAAGCCCAAGGAGGCCAGGAGAACGGATGTCACGGAGAACCAGCTGGCGCTGGGGTCTCCCCCCTACCACCAGCTTATATGGCCATGTCCTGGCTCCCGGACCCCTGGGGACCCACAGCCAATACTGGAATGAGCACAGGGACAAGAAGCGACGGGCCACGTGCCCACTATCCATCTCCAAGCCCAGCCACGCCTTGATGGTGGGCGAACGGGACACCCAGGTAGCTGATGACTCAGGCTCCAGGCTCTCCTGTCCATCAGCCTTGGTCCCCGGCTGATTAGATAGG
Source organism: Mellivora capensis (assembly GCA_004024625.1). Taxonomy (NCBI): domain Eukaryota; kingdom Metazoa; phylum Chordata; class Mammalia; order Carnivora; family Mustelidae; genus Mellivora; species Mellivora capensis. The sequence continues at coordinate 2,411 of PISX010002309.1, forward strand.
GAACCCTGCCCAGGAGAAGGAGCGCCCCACCCCAGCCGCCACCAGACAGCCACGGCCCAGGCACGTGGCAGGAAGCCCCTACACCGGGGGGGGGGCTCCCCCTCCTGCTCTCCAGGGCCCTCGGGGGCTGGGAGGGGTGCCAGCGTCACTGCACCCACCTTTAAGGAGCACCTATGCATACCTGGGGACTCCCCCCACCCTGAGGTCTGGCTATCATCATTGCAGTGAGCCATCAGGGGCGGCGGAGCTCAGGCAGCTGCCCGAAGCGAGCTCATCTCAACCCCCCAAGTGGCACCCTGTGAAGCTCTGACCCTGTGCCCAGTCCTGTGCCCAGCTCAGAGGGGAGGGAGGAAGCCTCAGGCACTGTCCTCCAGGAGCTCTCACGTTAGCTGGGAAGCCCGGACCCCCCAGAGACCAACAGGTCCAGTGGGCAGAGCAGCAGAGCTGGGGGTGGGGGGGCTGGAGCAGATTCGGAGGAGCAGGGCCAGAACCCTGTCCTGGGGCTTCTGCTTTCCTTTGAAGGCAGGTCGTGGAACTGACCTCTTTCTGCAAAAAGTTCGCTCTGCTCCAAGCAAGTCATTTCTAGGCTTTGTGCCTTCATGTTCCCATCTGATAAGTGGGAGCGAAAAGTCCTGGCCTGTGGGGATTAAACAGCGTAATACGTGGGAAAGGCTCACTGAGCACAAGAGCAGGGACAGACTAAGGCCTCGATTACCACTGTTACTCTTTGAAAAACATCACGAGCAGAGGTTGGGCGGAATCAGGCTCTGGGGCTACTGGGTCAGGGTGGGCAAGAGTGCAGAGAGTCCCAGGGATCAACCACGGGAACCCGTCAGCCAAGAAAGACAACGTTCTCTGCGAAGTCTTGCCGCTCAGGGGAGCAAGGGATCCCACGTGCACAAGTCCGGTCTATACAACTCCCAAAGGGGTTCAAACCCAGGTCCCGGGGCCAGAGGGCAGGGGCCGGCTCAGCCCAGCTTCCAGAAGGAGCTCCGACCAGGCAGGTCCTTGAAGGCAATGGAAGAGCGGCGGGGAGCCGGGGCAGGGGCTTCTGCAGGGGCCGTATCACCACCCCCAGCGGGGTCCTCATCACCCCGCCAGGCCAGGGCCAGCTGGAGGTCGAGTTCCTCCATATCCTCGCCCTCCAGGCTCGAGTGCAGCTCCCGGGGGGCATCCTCCTGGTCTGGCTTCGGGCCGAAGGCCCAGTCTGCAATAGGACACTGGTGAGGAACCTCCCGGGGGCTCATCCACCTTTTGTCCCCTCCCCTGTTGCGAGGGGCCCTGGAGTGCCACCCCCACCCAAGAGTGGCCCAACACTGCCCCAAGCTGGGCTCATGGCAGACAGCAGCTCACCCACCGGCCAGGTCGTGGGCGAGGTCCTTGATGAGATGCCCCACAATGGCATAGGCCACGGCCACCACCAGGAACGCCGCCAGCAGCAGGTACAGCACATACCTGGGCAGGCGGATGGTATCTAGAGGTGGTGGGCGGTACTCCTCATATAGAGGTGGGGCCGAGCTCCAGCCCTCCATCCCCTCCTCAACTGCCGGCCCTGACATGATGGCCACCCAGAGCAGGAGAGGTCCGGAGGTGACCCGCGTTGCGGAAGTATTTAGGGGCTTTGGGTAAGAGGATTGGGGCTCCTCCAAGGCCACCATCTGCCTGGATTAATCACAGTGCAAATCGCTTCCGCCCAGCACCGCTCCCCCCATTCGGCTACTTTGCATATCCATCCCCACCCCAGGGCCTTTGCTTGAGCTGTTCGGTCTCCTGGGAAAATCCCTGCCTTCATGGAGATGACATTAAAGATAACCTTAGAGTAAGTGATGTATTGGGTTAGAAAGTGAAGAGTGTTACTGGGGTGGCTCAGTCAGTTGGGCTTCTGACTCATGATTTCAGCTCAGGTCATGATCGTGGGTCGTGGGATCAAGGGAGAAGTCGGGTTCTGCGCTCAGCAGGGAGTCTACTTCTCTGCCTTTCCCTCTGTCCCTCCCCCACTGCCCTGCTTATGCACGTATGTGTGTATTTGCGTATATGTGTGCGCACTCTCTTTCTAACATAAATAAATAAAATCTTAAAAAAAGAGGTATTGGGGTGGCAGTACCAAGGTCTAAGGGTTGAGACTACTAAGAGGGGAGTTCAAGCTTAAAATAGGGTGTCCAAGGCCATATGGAAATACATGTGAGCAGAGACCCAGAGGAGGAAAGGAAGCAGGTATGGGAGTACCAGGGGGAAGAAGAGTCCAGGCAGAGGGCACAACACGTGCAAAGGCCCTGGGGAAGGACTGAGCCTGGTGTGTTGGAGAAGAGCAAGGAGGCCTGTGTGCCTGGAGCAGAGTGAGCAACAAGGTGAGAGGGAGGAGAGGTCAGGGAGGCGCCCTCCCATACCTCCTGCAGCATCCAACCAGGATACGAATGATGCGGATTTACCCTGTGTATGAAGGACTTAGTACCATGGCTGGTGTGCAGTGGGTGTCCAGTTCTCTCAAATACAGATTGGGCACTTCCTGCTGGAACTCACAACCTGGCGAGGGGTCAGGGGAGAATTTGAGCTTTTGTCCTGACCGAGGCGGTAGCCCTGGAGGGAACCGGGCAGAGGAGGGCGGGGCCTGGCCCACTCGCCCACAGGTGGCCTCTGGTGGCCGCTGCGGAGATGACAGACAGACGCTGAGGGGTGAGGACCGCAGCCAGGAAGGCTGAAAGGGGCTGCGCTGGTCCAGGTGAATGAGCGGGGCTGGACACCCCCCACCCCGAGGCATAAGGGGGCTACACTTTACTATTTTTCCAATTTCTTTCCTTGCCATTACAAACAATGTTGCAACCAGTGCTTCTTTTCCACATTCCAAAGTTAGAGCACTTCCCACGTGTGCTCCCTGACCAGAGCACGTCAGGCTTCTCTGCGTCAGAGGGCAAGCCAAGTCCCCCCAAGTCTGGTGTGTCTCCCCCAGCCGCCCCCAGGGCCCTTTCCCGCACCTGCCGGGTGTTTCCTCGCGCGTCTCCGCCGGAGCCCCTGGCCACGCCTCCCAAGACTTGCATCGCCCCTGGACGACCTCCTGCCATGCATTTTCCGTACTCATTGCTTGTCTGACTCCCTCAGACAACCAGGCTGTGCGGTTTTCCAGGGTAAGGACGGCAGGCTGTCTCGTCCTCACCCCCATTAACTATCTGTTCAGTGAACGATGAACGAACGACTCCATCGGGTGGGAAGAAAGGACCAGCGCCCTCCCTTCCCCCGCCGGAGTCCAGGCCCCAGACGCCTTCGGCCACGCCCCCGAGCTCGGCCCCGCCCCAGGATCGCGGCGCCTGCTCCGTCGCTACCCCGCGCCGGGCTCCGGACGGAATTGGCACAAACCATTTGCACGTTCCTGGGGGGAGAGAGTGGGAAGGAATGTCTTCCGCGGAAAGGGTGGACGTTGCCCCTCCCTTCCCTGAGGGGCGCCCTTAGACGCCGTCTTCTGTGTGAGTGTGAGCTGTGGCACCGATGCCGACTCGTGCTTCCAGACCTCCCTCCTGCCGCGGAGTCTCTGGCTGGACCCCCCCCCAGCGCTGCGTTGGTGCCGGCCAGCCCGGTCACGTGGGCGAGAAGAGGGCGGTCCCCAGAGGGCGCCGCGAGCGTCGCGGTTGGTGAATTGCGGGTGGTGGACTCGGCGGTCTCGTCCTCCCGGAGCTCGTTTGGGCGTTTCGGCGGCAGGGAGCACGGTGCGTGGCCCGGACCAGGCAGGCAGGCACGGTGGGGCGGGGGGACGCCTCGTGGGGAGGTCCCGTCTGTAGGATTGATTGGTTGGGGGGGGGGTCGAGGGGCATCCTCCTGAGGCGTTTCGAGTCCCGGCGAGCTCTTTCCCCAGGTTCTAGGGACCCTGTTTCTCCGGGGACTGGATTCCCAGGTTGGGGGACCCTGGGAGCCAGCGCGTGTCGGGAGGAGTGATCTCTTTCTCGAGTTTTGGGAGAACCCACGGTATGAGGGATCCAGTACTTGGGGGCCCGCGTAGACAGATCTTGAGGCATCCGGTAACTCGGGGCCTCTTCCAAGAGGAGGGATCCTGCGAGCATTCCTGGGGAAATCCTGTGTTAGGACGACCCCTTTCTGGGGGAGAGTTGGTTCCCAGAGATGTTTTTGTTGGGAATTCTTAGTTTAGACAGGTCTCGGGTGGGGGCGGGAGGTCAAGGAGCCCGGTCTCCTCTTTCTCCGTCCCTTACTAGCTCATCAAGAGGTTTTCATAGGGGTGAGCGGATTCCAGATTCTGCTTTGGTGAGGGGTGATCCCCTCAACCCCACGCCCACACCCTTGCCGGGCTTACCACTGAAGAACGTGCTAAAGGTAAGAGCCGTGGGCTTCCAGGAGGCTAGGTGAGCCCTCCTTGGTACAGAGAGGTAGGTTTGGGGCTCCCTGCAGGAACATTTAATATTGGCTCTGGTTTGTCAAGTGCATACTAGGTGCTCCGTGAACGCCTTTTTTTTCTTTTTCCAAGATTTTAGTTTTTAAGTAATCTCTGCACGCAATGTGGGGCTCGAACTCACACCCTTAAGTTCGAGAGTCAAATGCTCCATGGACTGAGCCAGCCAAGCACCCCTCCATGAGCACACCGTCACTCGAAGTAACTGTGAGGTCCAGGTGCCCCTTCTACCCACCGTACGAATGCAGTGGGTGTTCGGTTCACTCAAATAGTCTGGGCACTTCCTGCCGTGGGGACAGATCCCAGGCTAGGCCGGGAGGACACAGCAGCGCACAAAGTAGCACAGATACCTGTGTGTGTACGCATGTGCGCGTGATTTCTTTATTTTTTTAATTTATGAGACAGAGAGGGCACACATGCACTCGCAGGGGAATAGGGAGAAGCAGGCTCCCCACGGAGCAGGGAACCCCATACAGGGCTCCATCCCAGGGCTCTGGGATCAAGACCTGAGCCAAAGCCAGACGCTTCACTGACTGAGCCACCCAGGCGCCCCCAGATTTCTTTTAATTTATATATATAAGGTTCTGTCCCCCAGGCACTGATCTTCTAGAGTAAGAAACTGATCCGTGAAATATCCCGGACACATCTCCCATGCTGTGAGATGTGCAGGGAAGCCGAAGGGGAGTGTGGCACCGTGAGGGCTTACGTGGCCACAGCCGGGCACTCAGAGAGTTCCTGCCTGCACATTGAATATCTGAGCAGAGACTAGAAGGAAGCCCGGCTTGTGAGCTATTTATAGTTTTCTTCCAAATGCAGAAACCAAACCCAGAGAATTTTGCCCCAGTTCGGGTCTTGCCCTGGAGATCTGCAGCAGATCCCGTAGCTGGAGCTGCCCTGTTGGCCAGATTTCCCCTCATTCCCAGGAATCTGAGGACTCTGGGGCTGGGTAGGCGATGAAGGGCCTTTTCCGGGTGTCTTGAGGGTGATCCTGCAGAGCCCGGGAGTCAGGAGTCCTGGGCCCTATTTGCCCTTGGCGTGCCGTGTGACCCCACGCAAGTCGCTGCTCGTCCGTGTAGCAGAGTCCAAGCTCGGGGCCCCTGACGCCTGGCCAGCTCACTCGCTCCTGGCTTCTGTGGTTTCTGGTGCTCTCCCTGGTTCGCTCAGGCAGCTTCCCCTCCCTCCTGAAGCCTGGTGCGAGCGCTGCAGGGAGCCAGGGGCTACGGCGTGCCACGGCATGCTTTACGAAGCGTCCCCCGGGTCTTCGCTGGTCCAGAGGACGGAGATGGCGCCCCCTCCTCCCAGCCCAGGCTGTGTCATTTTGTCTCCGAACGTCCACTCAACCTAGCATCTGTGGCTTAGAGCTTGACTGTGGAGCCCAGCTCCCTGGATTTATGACTCCTCGCTCAGCTTGTAAGCGAGTTACTAACCCGTGTGTCTGCATTCTTGCCTGTAAAAGGGTGACAAGCCTGGGGCCCATCTCGGAGGTTTATGGGGAGAAGTAAATGAGTTTATGAGTGTGAGGCGCTTAGCAGAGGGGCCTGGCACAGCGCTGGTCCTCCGTAAACGTCAGCTGCCGTGACCGGTAGCACTGGGTCTTATTGAGGGCCTACTAGGTGCTGGGAATATAGTGGCGACGAAGATAATCTTGTTCCCTGCCTTCAGAGTTCTGATGAGGGGTAAGACCCACCATAGGCAGCTGAGCTGTTAAACGTCCTATATGGTATCTCGTAGGGGTAAGGGCTCTGAAGAAAAGTAGAACAAGGGAAAAGAATAATAGGGACGACTGTAATCAAGGAAGGCTTCCCTGAGAAGGTGACATTTGAGACCCAAAACGTGAGAGGGTGAGCATGGGGCGGGCGGGGGGGAGGGCATTTGGGGAGGAGTGTTCCTGAGGGCAAGAACAGCCCATGCAAAGGTCCTGGGGTAGGCCTGGTATGTTGGAGGAACAGCCAGGAGGCCTATGTGGCTGGAGCAGAATGAGCAAGGGGTAGAGGGGGAGGAGAGGAGAGGGCTAGCAGGGGTCAGGGCAGGGCCTCCGGGACTCTGAGGGAGTTTGGAATAACGAGGTGCTGTAGGAGGATTGTGCAAGGGTCCAGTTTATGTGCTGAAAGCATTTGCGCCTCAGTTACCTGTCACATAGCACATTGCCCCGCAGTTAGCAGCTCTGAGCAACAGCAGACACGCTCTCCCGCAGTCTGTGCAGGGGATCTGCACCTGGTCGCCAGGAGCTTCCGGGTCTGCTCTCTCGTGAGGTCGCAGTCGGGACACTGCTGGGGCTGCTTCGGCTGGAGGCTGGACAGGGGCTGGAGGAGCTGCCCGCTCTCACGTGGCCGGGGTCAGAGGCCTCGGTCCCTCACCTCGTGGGGCCCTACATAGGGCGAGGAGCGCCTCCTCACGGCCCAGCTGCCGGCTTCCCCCAGAGCAGGCGAGGACGACACCACGGCGTCTCCCATGACCCGCGCTCGGAAGCCGGCCCGTCATCACTTCCCCACCCGGTGGCTCGCACCCGTCAAGCCTCTTCAGTGCGGGAGGGGCCGCAGGGAGCAGGGGTCGTGGGGGCCCCACAGCCCCTCTGGCTACCGTGTGGAGGGCAGGACAGCAGAAGTCATTGCTGATGCACAGGCGAGAGGGCCAGGGAGGGGACGTAGCCAGTCGGAGACCACGAAGCAGGTGGCCGGGGCAGGCCGGGCCTTCAGCCCAGACGCCCGCCCCACCCGGGTCCGAGCTCTTAAATGAACGAATCCGCCAGTGGATGAAGAACACCTCACCCGGGGCGCCTGGTGTCTTGGTGGGTTAAAACCTCTGCCTTCGGCTTGGGTCATGATCTCAGGGTCCTGGGATCGAGGCCGGCAGCGGGCTCTCTCCTCGGCAGGGAGCCTGCTTCCCCCCTCTCTCTGCCTGCCTCTCTGCCTACTTGTGATCTCTGTCTGTCAAATAAATAAATAAATCTTTAAAAAAAAAAAAAAAAACACCTCACCCAGGCTCCTGGCTTTCTGCCCGTAGGTTCTCGCGCCCGGGAGCACCCGCTTTCAGCTCAGGTGGGGCTGCAGAAGGCCCGTGGGCAGGAGGGAGCAGCGGCGCCATGGTGACAGAGCAGGAAGTGGAGGCCATCGGGCGGACGCTGGCGGACCCCCAGCAGCCCCTGCAGGCCCGCTTCCGGGCGCTCTTCACCCTCCGCGGGCTCGGGGGTCCCGGAGCCATCGCCTGGATCAGCCGGGCCTTTGGCGACGACTCCGCCCTGCTCAAGCATGAGCTGGCGTACTGCCTGGGCCAGATGCAGGACCCCCGGGCCATCCCCGTGCTGCTGGACGTGCTGCGGGACACCCGACAGGAGCCCATGGTGCGCCACGAGGCGGGTGAGTGGCCAGGGTGGGGGCACCGGACCCTCACCCCCTCCCCTGCCCCGTCCCTTCTGCTTCGTGTGCCCCCCTCCCGTGTGATCTAGAGCAGGGCTTGGTGGCCTTTGCCTGGAAAGGGCAGGTGGCAAAGTGTTCAGCCCCGTGGGCCGGACAGTCTCTGTTGCCAAGACTCACCTCTGCCCTCGTCATTAAGTCGCCGTAAACTGCCGTCCGCAGAGAGGCATGGCCACGCGCTGGTGGGACTCTATGGGCACTCAGGTTTGAATAACGTGGAAGTTTCCCATGGCAGGAAATATTATCCCTTTGATTAAATATATATATTTAATATTTATATTTTATATTTATTTTATGTTTTATATATAAATATATAACATCATATATATTATTATATATTTTATATTTACATATAAATATTAATTTTTATATATTGGGGTTTTTTTCAAGATTTTATTTTGAAGTCTTCTCTTTACCCGACATGGGGCTCGAACTCAGGACCCCAAGAGTCGCATGCTCTCCTGACTGAGCCAGTTGGGCACCTGTAAAGAAAAGACATTTAACAATGTGAAAACGGGGCACCTGGGTGGCTCAGTGGGTTAAGCGTCTACCTTCGGCTCAAGGTGATGATCCCAGGGTCCTGGGATTGAGCCCCGCATTAGGCTCTCTGCTCTGCGGGGAGCCTGCTTCCCCCTCTCCTGCTGCCGCTCCCCCTGCTTGTACGCACTCACTCTCTGTCAAATAAATAAAATCTTTCAAAATAAAAAATGAAAGGATAAAACCATTTTTTGCTCATACAAAACCAGGCGGCGAGTTTGCCAGCCCCTGGTGTCTATTTCATTTGCTCATGTCACTCCCTGGGCCAGTTTCTTGAGTACCTGCTGCGTAGCAGGCCCTGCGATCTTGGGGGACACGGAGTAAACTCGGTGGCAATCCGGGGCTGGCAATCCGGGGCTGTTGAGGCTGTGTCCCTGTGACCAGTGAGCTCCTTTGCAGATCAGGGGTGGGGGGGCGCTCTGTTTCCATCTCACTCATTTTAGGCATTTCTCATATCCTCTGAAGTAGTCCCCGGCCCTGCTGGGCCTCCCCCTGCCCCCAGGCTGCCCCCCGTAACTCTCAGGGTGCCAGGCACAGTTTTTTCTTGGAGGTGTCCTCACCAAGAACATCCTCCAAACCTCACCTTTCCCGTGAGTTCCGCTAGTTTGAGTGTCCAGTACTGCAGAACGCCTTGTCGGGTGATAGTGGAAACACGTGGGGTGCTGAGGAGGCGATTAAGCAGGGAGCAGGGTGAGAGGACCAGAGGGCTCACCCTTTCTAATCGGCAGACAGAGATCTGAATGAAGGCAGGCGGTTATCTGGAGAAAGGTGCTTAGGCAGAGGATGCAGCCTGTGCAAAGGTCCTGGGGCTGTACCATGCCTGCTCCCGGGAGAGGTGGCAAGGAGGCCTCTGTGCCTGGAGCCAAGAGAGTGACAGGGAGAGAGGGGGAGGGGAGGGGCCTCAAGGAGCATGCCAGCTTTTACCCTGAGGGCTGCGGGCAAGGAGGGCGGGCCAGACCCGGATTCAGGTCCTTTAGGGTGTTCGTGATTGTGGGTAGCAGCCTCCTCTACCCACTTGCAAGGGGATTGAGTGGGCATGAGTGTTCGCTGGCTGCGGGTCTCCTCCCGCTTGGCGCCAGTGTAGGCCCACGGGGACCCACGGGGAGATGCTCAGGCTCCCCCGCCAAGCCCTGCCTTGCTCTCCTGACCTTCCTCTCCCATGTTGCAGCATGAAACCTCCTCCTCCAGGGCTCACTCCAACAGTTCTACTCCCCTGGGTGTTCTTGGAGCTCCATGGTGACCAATGTCCCCGAGTTGTCACGTTTGTCTTTGTCTCCCCATCTAGACCACGAGCATGGGAGGCATGGGCCCCAGGGGTGGGGGTGGGTCCCAGCCCAGTTCCACGCTCCGGCTCCAGAGTGTGGGTCACAGATATAAGCAGAGCCGTGGGGCGTGGAGCAGGGGAGGGTACAGAGGTGGTGTTGCTGGTCGTGCCCCCCCGACCCCCCATCCCCACCCCAACCTATCTGCAGCATTTTCCAACCAACCGTGAGCTGTCTGTGTGGTTCTTCTCAGGCGAGGCCCTGGGGGCCATCGGGAACCCCGACGTTCTGGAGGTTCTGAAGCAGTACTCCTCTGACCCTGTCATCGAGGTACGGTGGCCTCACCCCTTCCCCCCCAACCTCCCCCAACTGGACCAGCCTCCCTCTGTGTCTGGTTGCCAGGGCAACCCTTGGCCAGGGTCCTGGGAGACAGGGCGACAGCCAGGGTGGTCACGGGCCACTGCCCCGCTCGGCAAAAGCAAACCGATGCCCTGCCCGGCTGAGCCACCTCACCTCTCCCAGTCTCCCCGCTGCCTGCCTCCCTTCATTCTTTAGGGGACAGCTTTACTGAGATAGAATTCACATAACACAAAGTTCGCCCTCTGAAGGGGTACACTTCAGTGGTTTCCAGAGCGTCCACAGAGGTGTGTGACCCTCTCCTAATTCCAGAACATTCCATCGCCGCAAAAGAATCCCCGTCCCCATCAGCGGTCACTCCCCAGCCCCTCTCCAGCCCCCTGACCCCGCGAGCCCCCTTTCCGTCGGTGGAGGAGCCTGGTCTGGACGTGTCACACGCGTGGACTCACACTCCATGTGGCCGTCTGTGTCTGGTTCCCTCCCTGCGCGTCGTGGGCTCGGGGTCTGTCCCTGGGGCAGCACGTGGGGGCCTCGCTCCTCTCCAGCTGATGCTCCCCGGCCCACATCTTATCCCGCTGATGGACATTTGGGTTGTTCCCACTTTCCGGCTGCCTGAACCGTGTTGCCGCGAGCTACGTGCAGGTTTCCGGGTGGACGTGTGTGTGTCCCCACCTGCTGCTTCTCCCCACCAGCCCCCAGCCCAGACTCCTCTCGGCCCCGAGAGCGGAGGTCTCCTAACCTCTCAGGCCTAAAGCACTCATGTTTCCTGATGACCTCTAGGACAGAGTCCCAGGTTCTTACCGCCTCTTGCGGGGCTGAGCAGTCAGGCCTGGCCTCACCCTCCACACGGTCCCGCGGGAGGGACTCTGCGCCGAGTCTCCACCCGACGCCCTCTTCACTGGCGGCGGGTCTCCGCTCCGCTCCTGGCCCTCTGTCCTCCTGTCGCTCCCTCATCACACACGTCCCTGCAGGTTTCTCTCCCGCCAGAATGACTAGAGCCCCCGAGGGTGGGGGAGGGGGTCCCCATGTCCACCGGGCGCCCCTGTCCCCGCAGGTGGCGGAGACGTGCCAGCTGGCCGTCCAGCGGCTCGAGTGGCTGCGGCAGCACGACGGGCAGCCGGCGGCCGCAGGGCCCTACCTGTCCGTGGACCCCGCTCCTCCCGCCGAAGAACGCGACGTGGGGCAGCTGCGGAAGGTGCTGCTGGACGAAGCCCGGCCACTCTTCGACCGCTACCGAGCCATGTTCGCCCTGCGGGATGCCGGCGGCGAGGAGGCCGCCTTGGCGCTGGCCGAGGGTGAGCTGGGGGCGGGGGTCACGGGCAGGGCGCCGGGGGGTGCTCAGGAGCTGCATCTGCAAACCCGAGCAGCAGAGTGACCCAGGGAATGTGCGTTCTGGGCCCTGTGGGCGGGCAGCCTTCCCTCCAGCTCTCCGTGGGGAAGCCAAGGCCGGAAAGGCGGGGGGAGTTGCCTGGGCAGACAGCGGTTGGCGAGCCGCGGACTCGGTAGCCGACCCCTGGCAGCGTGGCTCCGGCTTCCTTGGCTTCTTTCTGCTACTGTGACTTGAGTCGCTCTCATCCCAGCTCTGCAGGGAGCTCTCTGCAGGCCTCTCCCCGGATAGTCGTAGTCCCCTGTGCCCCCTGCCCAGGGTGTGCCCGCAGAGGATTTGGAGCCCTCTCTGCGCTCCCAGAACTTCCTTTTTGGCAGGTTGATGCCGGCTGGTCGGCTGGCCCCTGGGCCGCAGGGCAGGGTTCCCTGGGGTTGCTGGGCAGGAGCACAGCAGGGCTGGGTGGTGGTTGGGAATGGGGGCCACAGGCAGGCAGGTGGCCTGGAGCCCTGGCCCGGCCTCAGGGGCCTCTGGTCCCGGGCAATCACAGCGCCCCTCCTGGTGGTGGTTTCCCCATCCGTGTAAAGCATGACCTGTCTTGTGCCCCTGACGGTTTCCTCATTAAACACCCGAGAGCGTAACAGGCTCAAGGAGAGGTGGGAGCAGCTGTCAGGACCTTGGGCCCGGGAAGGCCACACCTGCCCCGTCTGGCCTCGCAGAGCTGTGTTCCCAGTGCCTGTTGGCGGGAGCTTATTACCGGGCTCTGCTCTCTCGGACTTCTGCCGCTCTGGCTGCCGGTCCCTCCCCCCGAGCAGCACTGACCACCGGGCTGGGGCGGGGTGTCCTGGGCACAGGGAGCCCCCTGTCCACCTCTCCTGGTCCTTTGTGCCCGCAGGCCTGCACTGCGGCAGCGCCCTCTTCCGCCACGAGATCGGCTACGTCCTGGGCCAGCTGCAGCACGAGGCGGCTGTGCCGCAGCTGACGGCGACCCTGGCCCAGCGGGCCGAGAACCCCATGGTGCGGCATGAGTGCGCCGAGGCCCTGGGAGCCATCGCCCGGCCCGCCTGTCTGGCCGCCCTGCGGGCCCACGCAGCCGACCCCGAGCGCGTGGTGCGGGAGAGCTGCGAGGTGGCCCTGGACATGTACGAGTATGAGACCGGGTCGGCCTTCCAGTACGCCGATGGGCTGGAGCAGCTGCGGGCAACCCCCTCCTAGAGCTGCCTGCCTGCCCTGCGGGGCTCGGCACGTGAGCTTGTGCGATTGGGTCTGGCTTCCCGCCCCCCCCCCCCAGCTCTTTGCTCACCCCGATCTGGCTGCTTTTGCATCCCGACTCCCCCAAGGCCAGCCTGAGGTGTCCCGTGTCCCCCACGGAGGGGCTAGCACAGGGCTGCACACCCAGGTTTCTGGTTATGGGGTTGGAGTGTCGGCATGGGAGCGGGAGTCTGAGGGGGTGTTGGGGGGACTGGGGTTGCTCTGACCCAGCCTCTCGAGGAACCAGGGGTGCCCTGAAAGGCACTGTGGGCAAACCCAACCCCACTGGGCCTGGGCAGAGGCTGGGGCTTCCAAGGGCTGCCCCTGGGGCTTCTGACTCCCCAGCCCAGGACTAGACAGGGTGGGGAGGTTGTTAGGGGGTCGGGGGCTGGGGAGGGACAAGCAGACCCCCAGGGTCCAAATGAACTATTAAATTATTTTGGCCAAGACGTGACTCTGAGAAAATGTCGGGGGCTCTGTAGCAGGCTCATGTCAAGGAACGTCTCAGGGAGGGGGTCGGGGTGTTCACAGAGCTCCAGGCCCATGCTCCGGTTTCCTCTCCAGCCAGCCCACTCCCGGGGGACTGGGGGAAACAGCCCCCAGCCTGCCCCCACCCCCCATTCTCACCCAGCCCCATGGGGGTTTAGTGGTATGGCCAAGAGCCCAGGCCGTGGGTTCCCATCCCGGCTACCCGCCTCGTTGTCCAGTGCGGCGTGGAACACCCTGTTTTACGGTCATAAAACGGCCGTGACCATAGAGCCTGAGCTCACGTGGGACACGGTCACCTGCTGCTGTCTGCCGGCCTGCGACATCCCTGACGGGTCACACGAGGGCGTAGATGCCCAGAAGGGGGGGTCCTTGGGCACTGTGACCGTGAGCTGGGTCTGCCACACCGATGCCTTCTGCCCCCGGCCCTTCTGACGCCAGGTGCACGGGTTCTCTGCTCAAGCAAGTCACGTCTCTGTGGGTGTCCTGCAGTTCGACCCCGTTCTGCCGCTCACCGCCCGAATTCACGCAGACCCCCGGGGCCCCTTCCCACTGGTGATCATTTGCTGGCGCAGCTCCCAGAGCGCAGGAAAGCCCTTGACTTGCCCGTTCCATGTAAAGAATGTCATGAGCAGCCAGACGAAGGGTCCTGGGTCCGGGGGCTTCCTCCCGCGGAGTTTGGGGCACAGCCCCCTCCGCTCCTGGGTGCACTCACCCACCCCGCAGCTTTCTGAGCCCCTCAGGGGTTTTGTGGAGGCTCCGTGTGCCCCCAAGGTTGATTCAGTCGGTGGCCGTCGGTGATTCTCTCTCCTCCAGGGTCAAGGATGTGGCCGAAAGTGCCTCCAGCCTCTAGCCCCATCCTGAAGCCACCTGTGAGCCCGCGGCCCACGGCCTGGTTGGCGAGCGCAGGTGCAGTGGGAAGGCCTTCCTCTGGCCCTTGTCTCTCAGGAAGTTACAGGCTTTTATAAAACTTTATTTTTATTTATTTTAGAGCGAGGGGGAGGGGCAGAGAGAGAGCCCCAAGCCGACTCCCTGCTGGGCACTTAGTCGATCCTGCGACCCCAAGATCATGACCTGAGCTGAAACCAAGAGTCAGTCACCCAACCGACTGAACTATCCAGGCTCCCCGGAAAGTTACAGACTTTTAACAGGGGCTGGGGCCCGGGGCCCGGGACACACATTCCCCATTACCTCAGTGTCACGGGCACCTTGTCCACGGGCCCACCAGCCACCCTTCCTGCTCTCATCAGATGTACCCGTGCCCAGCAGCAGAGACCAGTGGGGATTTCTTAAAAACAAAAGCAAATCAACCGACAGCCTTCCTGACCTCGTGGCATCCCTGGGTTCTGTCTCCCGCCCACTTTCTGCTTCTCTCCAGCAAGAGCCCCTGGAAGAGGCAAACCCTGACTGCCTCCCATGGCTTGCCTCCCCCCCCACCACCTGCACCAGCCAGGCTCTGCTCTCCTATCTCCAGACCTGTCACAGTTTCTGACCTCCTCCCCCTCACCGTGGGGTCTCCCTCATCTGCCAGCCCCCATCCTCCTGGGAGCTCCTCAGGGATCAGGCTCCTCTCCCACCCCTCCCCCATGACCAGGCTGAGCCCTCAAGCCTCTTCCCTCCCTCCCTACTGCCCAGTGGCCAGCCTCATCCACTCCCTCCACCCCCTGCCCCCACCACCCCCGTCTATGGCAGGATGATGCCCACAGCCCTCTCTCCAGCCCAGCCGTCTTGGATATTGGCAAGGCACCCCAAAATAGTGTGCCCTTAGGATTCCCCACATTACCTCCCAAAGCTGTTCCCACAGGAAGTGAGCACTCTCAGGGGCTCAGCCTAAAAACATCCAGGTTGGATCCGTTTAAAATTGGCCCCAGATCTGTCCACATCTCCCCCCTCCTGTGCCCCCAGCCACCATCACCACCTGCCTGGACCCACACAATCCCCTCTGCACCTCCCCCCTCCCCCATCTCCCTTCCCTGAGTCCGCCCTCTCCGCAGTGGCCACCAGAGGACGCTGCAGAGCACTCAGGGCTGCTCTCCCTGCATGGGCGGGGGAGCCCAAGTCCTCCCCAGGACCCTCAACCAGCCCTGCCGGGCCCCTCCCCGTGGCACCCTCTGCTCCAGCCAATCAGGCCTTCTCAGTGTTCTCGCAACGGGCCAGGCCCAGTCCTGCCCCAGGACTTTTGCATGTGCTGTTTACCTGGAAACTTTTTCCCTCCAGATACCACACCTCCTCACCGAGGCTTGCCTGAGCACTTGTGTTGAAATCATAACCTCACTCCCGATGTCCCTTTATGCCGTTCCCTGTTTTCTTTTCCTCCATAGCATCTACCTAGTTCCCTGTACCCTTTTCTTAATTAGTTCATGGCCTGTTTTCTCCACTGGGATAAGAGCAGCGGTTTCGTCTGCACTGTCGCGGGGATGGGCCGGCGGTGTGGCGGTGCAGCAGCAATCCGGGAAATAGCGATGAAGCCCTCATCTACAGCGTCTGCCGTTCCCGGAGCGTAAATCTCCCCGTCGCTGCTGGCCATGACTTCTGTAGTCAGCACCCACGGGCTCCCGCACAGCCCAAGTGGGTCCCCAGCCCCGAGACACCCCAGGCAAATACTTGAGGAGTACCTGTCTGCAGGGGTGAAGCTTAGACAGTGGTGCACGTATCCGTTAGCAATCAGACGCTCGGACGGGAAGGCCCACCTGTGGTACAGGAGGGCAGTCCAAGGCTGACCTCCAAAGCAGAGCCGGAGAAGCAGAATCATGTGATGTCGTTTGTGCAAATGGAGCGATGTATGCAAATTACATATGGGTAACGTGTTTGAAAAACACCCAAGCATTTACCCAAAGTGCTTTCAATCCTATACCTCCCTGGGCTACTTGGGATGTTTTACCATGGTGTTTTCCTCAACACTTGTTCGGGCCGGGGACGGTGGCCCCTTCAGAGGGAGCAAACAGCCTGCACAAGGGGACAGGTTTTGCCTGGCCACCCGGGTCCTGCTCTTGCTTCCTCTTGCTTCCTGGGCCAGGCGGAGAGCACAGGGGAGGAGGCAGGTGCGCCCGTGTGGCAGGATGTTCCCATTTTTAAAGGCAGACAGACAGCAATGGACTGGGTGTACCATCTCTTAAGAGATGTGCACCGGGCTCCTGGGCGGCTCAGTCAGGGAAGCGTCTGCCTTCTGCTCAGGTCGTGATCCCAGGGTCCTGGGATCAAGGCCCTTGGCGGGATTCCTGCTCAGCGGGGAGTCTGCTTCTCCCTCTGCCTCTGCCGCCCTCCCCCCGCAATGCTTGTGCTCTCTCTCCCCCAAATAAATAAATAAATAAAATCTTAAAAAAAAATTTTTTTAAGTGGTCTTCACACCCAGCGTGGGGTTTGAACTCACAATCCCAAGCTCAAGAAACACATGGCCTACCAACTGAGCCAGCCAGGTGTCCCCAATATTATTTTCTTCTTGTCTTCCTTGGTGTTGGAGAGTTGACTCCAGACTTTGCGGTGACCTTGGCTGGCCAGCAAGGACACCATCTCGACCATGTTTTGTGGCTCATGCTAAGATTCGCGCACGGCCTCGCCAGGGGCGGGGTGTGGTGTTGACGCTGGAAGGCTCCCAGGCAGAGTGCCAGGTGTGACTGGCCCCTAGGATGGGCTGGGGGAAGGAGATAGACCCAGGGGTGCAGGAAACAGATATGGGAAGCCACGCCCAAAAGCGAGATGCCTGTAGGTCAGGGAACTCGGAATCTCGAACCTACAGACCTGTGACAGTCTGATGGCAGGACAGGCATCTGTGCTAAACGCAGACACCCCACACCTTCCGTGCTGCGGCTCCTTTACACCTGAGCACATCCAAGTTCAAAGTGTCAGCGGTGCCCTGTGCCCCCGAGCCTCTGGGGAAGGGTCCCCCTGTCTCCTCCAGCTTCCTTGGCTTGGGCACACACCTCTCCAGGGTCCGCCTTGTCCCGCATGGCCTTCTCCTCTTTCAGTACGTCTGTGTCCAGATGCCCCTTTTGCAAGCACGCCGCCTGCACTGGGGCATATAACCTTGTCCTAACTTGCTGACTGCAGAGACCCTATTTTCCAAGTAAGGGTCCATTCCCAGGGACTGGGGGATTGGACTTCAACACGCTGTTTTTGGGGGACACAGTGAAACCCATAAGCCTTTGTCATACTTCTGATGTCAGGTCGGGGGTCGGCCCCGCACCGCCTCCAATGCAGGCTGAGTGAGAGAACTCATCTGGGCTCCTGTACGGCCAGTTCTCGGTGCCCAGGACCGAGCTCAGCACTGACTCATGGAATGTTTCCCGGCCCTCACCCCTCTGGATTTCTGGTTTGTCAAAAATAGGAACCTCTGCTTAAAAAAAAAAAAAAAATTGGGAGCCCCTGGGTGGCTCAGTCAGCAAAGCATCTGCCTTCAGCTCAAGTTGTGATCCCGGGGTCCTGGGATCGAGTCCCACATCATGGGGAATCCGTGCTCAGTGGGGCAGCCTGCTTCTCCCTCTCCCTTAGCCCTTCCCCCCACTTAGGCGCGTGCCCTCTAAATAAAAACAAAATACTTGTTTAAATAAATACTCAAATTAAGTAGGAATTCCATGATGCCCTCCACAAGTGGAACCAGAGAAAGGGTTTGTTCAGTCATGGGGCAGGTGAGCCCCAAATCAAAGGGGGGCCCCAAACCTCAGCACGTAAATCAGCAATATTTCAAGGCATTTTTTTTTTCTGTTTAAAAAATCGACGTGTCGGGGCGCCTGGGTGGCTCAATGGGTTAAAGCCTCTGCCTTCAGCTCAGGTCATGATCTCAGGGTCCTGGGATCGAGTCCCACATCGGGCTCTCTTCAGTGGGGAGCCTGCTTCCTCCTCTCTCCGCCTGCCTCTCTGCCTGCTTGTGATCTCTGTCAAATAAATAAAATCTTTAAAAAAAAAATCGACGTGTATGTTGAGATCCTTATAGGGCCCCATTGCAGGTGTAAGAAATAACCCGGGAGGCCCGGTGCCACCTGCACCCAGTTTCCCCCGAGTCGACTGGGCACAACACACATGCAAACCAGTCGCATAGTCTCGTGACCAGAACGCTGGCGCTGATGTCCTACCCCGTCTTTGGCAGCTTTCTCCAGCGCTGCTTGGACGTGGGTACGTATTCGTGTGTAGTGCGTTTTCTGCCGTGCTGCCCGTGGAAGCCTGGGTGTCCACCAGCACGATCATGACACAGGACAGCGCCACACCACAAGTGTGGCAGGGCTGGATAACGACCCGGCCCCCAAAGAGACCGGCTCCCTGATCCGTGTACCACTGTAGCTTTGCAGATGGGGTTAAGTTACAAATCCTGATGTGGGGGCGACCCTGGACCCCCGTTGGGGGGGTGTGTCCCGCCGTCCTCACGAGAGGGAGGCAGAGGGTGGGGGTCCCAGAGATGGTCAGACCCTGCGCTGCTGGTGGGGAGGATGTAGGGGGATGGCTCACGGGCCAAGAAGAGCCAAAACCAGGTTTCCCTGGGATCCTGGGGGGACTAGCCCTGCCCATGAGGGGTTTAGACCCCCTGAGACCCATGTCAGACTTTTTAAAAAAGATTTTATTTGGCACACAGAGATCAGAAGTACTCAGAGAGGCAGGCAGACAGAGAGGAAGGGAAGCAGGCTCCCTGCGGAGCAGAGAGCCCTATGCGAGGCTCGACCCCAGGACCCTGGGATCATGACCTGAGCCGAAAGCAGAGGCTTTAACCCACTGAGCCACCCAGGCGCCCCCCATATCAGACTTCTGATCTCCAGAATAGTGAAATAACAGTTATGTTGTGCTGAGCTGGTTACGTTTGGGATGGGAAACCACACTCAGTGATCTCCTGTGCTATCCTTTCCTCCCTCATTAATGAAATATTTTAAAAACTCAAAATCAATGCAAAAAACCCAAACTCTTATTATTTTTTAAGTTTATTTATTTGAGAGAGGGTAAGTGAGAGAGAAAAAGAGAGATCACGAGTTGGGGGAGCAGAGGGAGAGGGAGAAGCAGGCTCCCCGCTGAGCCGGGAGCCCTAGGACATGGGTCTCCATCCATCCCTGAGATCATGACCTGAGCCGAAGGCAGACGCTTCACCAACAGAGGCACCCAGGTGCCCCCAAATTCAAACTTTTAAATAAAGACAGGATCCAACTTTGACCTCGCCCAAGCCCCCTCCCTCGCCTCAGCCAAATCCCAGCCTTGTCAGAGGCTGTCTTGGATTTAAAATAAAACAATCAAGTCGGATGGCGGAGATGGAATTTTTGATTCATGTAAAACTTGCTCCCCGCTCCCCGGAGTATGCATCATGTTCTGTTGGAAACGAAAGTAAGAAACACCAGAGATCTGGCCACTTTTTCATCACCATCGGGATGTTTTTTGAAAATACAGCATCTATGGGGCACCTGGGTGGCTCAGTCGGTGACACATCTGCCCTCGGCTCAGGTCATGATCTCAGGGTCCCAGGACTGAGTCCCGCACTGGGCTCTCTGCTCAGCGGGGAGTCTGCTTCTCCCTCTCCCTATGCTGCTCCCCCAGCTTGTATGCATTCTCTCTCTCAAATAAATAAAATATTAAAAATAAATACATTTTAATTTAAATAGAGGTGGAAAAATCTGATACTTGATCCAGTTATTGGAAACGTTTGAAGCACGCTTGCACGTGAATTTACTTGTCCCACTGTCAATTTTATACATTGTAGAGATCAAGGTTTAACAATGACAATTAGCACCAGACTGAGATGGGCTGCGAGCGCACACATACTGGGGTTTTAAGACATTATGAGGAACGGAACACTGGTAACTGTTGATTTTGATAAAACGTTGAAATGTAACTATTTTGGACACATTAAGTTAATTAAATATATTAAAATTAATTACACTGGTTTCTTTGTATTTTTATAATGCGGCTAACAGGAAAATTTAAAAACGACTTCTGTGGCTCGGGCTGTGTGCTTATTGGATGACGCTAGGTCCCGCGGTGCTGGCGGAGCTCACGGAAGTCAGATGCAGGTGCGTCACCTAAGTGCATCATTTCATACCAAACATACAGAAACCGGGTACCACGGCCTATTTCTTTCCTTCCAGCCTCCGCCCACGTGTCCCCGACGGGCCGCGTGACCCCCGCTAGCAGACCCCCGCGCCGTCGGCCCTGCTCGGTTACTGTGACCCGTGCTCTGGGCCTCCGTGTGAGGGCGGTTCGGCGCGCCCGGCTTCGGCTGCGCCGGGCAGACAGACGGGCGCGCAGGAGGGGACTCGCCCGGGCCGCTGGGAAGCCCGCGGGGGACCGCGTCTCTGCGGGGCGGCCGCAGCGTCCGCGCGGCGGCTGCCCACGTCCCCCCCACCCCCACCCGCGCCGCGGCCCCGCGGCCCCCAGCACTCGCCGTGCCTCCCGCCCTGTCCTCAGGGCGCCCAGGCGGCAGTGAAGGGGCAGCTCGACTCGCCTTTCCCGGCGCGTCACGGCGGCGAGCCCCCGTGCGCTGCGCGGCCCGGCCTCCCCTTCCCCTCGGGAAGATGTCCGGATCCTCTGCCCATGTGGGGTGGCGGCGTGAGGCAGAGACGCGGTAACCTGGGCCGGCCGGCCGGAGGTCCCGCCGCGGGCGGTGCGGTCGTTCCGGGCCGGACGGGCACGGCCGCCGCGCGCTCCTGCGCCTGACCACGCAGCGTCACTGCTCGCACGGGGTGCGGGCCCGTCCCCTGCGGAGAACCACGTCCTAAACCAAGCGGAGCCATTCCCGCAGATGCCACGCAACGGGGTCCGCCCGCCCCCGGGGACCGCGCCGGCCTCGGTCGCCCGTGGCAACGCGTGTCGCGGCGCTTCCTGTATTGATTCGAATGACGGGGGACGTCACGTCCTCCCGAGATGCCCGAAGCGCGCAGGCGCAGTCGTGCAGGGTGGGCGGGGCGGGGCGCGGCCCCGGCGGGAGGCCCGGGCGCGCGGGGGCGGGGGCGGGGCGGCCGCACGCAGCGCGCCGGCGCGGGGGCGTGGCTGGCCGCGGGAGCGCGCGCGGCGGAGGAGGGCTCCGGGAGGCCGCGGAACAGCGACCGCCGCCATATTAAGGAGCGCGGAGCCCGGGGTCCCGTCCGTGGCGGCCGCGGCCGGACCAGTGGAGCTGCGGGCGGCTGAGGCCGGTGCGGCGCGGCGACGGGAGAGGCGGGGTCGGCGCAGCCAGCGGGCGACCGGAGCGAGCCAGGTGAGGCGGCGGGGTCTGGGGACCCGCCCCCCGGGCCCGAGCCGCGACCCCCCGAGCCGGGCCGGGGCCTGACGGCGGCGCGGGCCTCCCCACAGCCCGACACCGGGCTGGCGGCCCCCACGCTCGGGCGCCTCCGGGAGCCGGCCAGCCCCGCTGAACCCGCCCCCCTGCCGAGCTAGGCCCGGGGGGCCTCCGCACCTCCCTCCGGTCTTCACCCCCGAAGCCGGCCCTGCGTGAGCGCCCCGGCCCGAGCCTGCGCGGCGGCTCGCGTCCGCGGTCCGCTAGACACAGGGGCCCGAGCCGACGCCCTCCCAGCTCCGCGCCTCATCTCTGGCCTCTCGAGCCCGCCTTCCAAAGTGGGGCGGTCCCGGCGCAGGCCCTGGCTGTCAGGACGCGGCGGGGCTCGAACCAGGCCCCCGGAGCAAGTAGGCGCAGGTGTGGGGACCCTGTCGGTGTGGGCGCCGCTCGGGTTCCTGGCACCCAGGGGCGCTTGGGCACTGCCGTTGGGGCGCGTCCGTGATCCGCCTCGCTCCCAGCCCCAAGGCCTTCTGCTCCCCCGGCCTCCCGGCTTGACCCTTTCCAGCTGCCGTCCCGCCCGTGTCCAGCTCTCCGTGTGGGCCCTGACCCCACCAAGCTCGGACAGGGCCTGGCTCTGCCCAGCCACCCGCCTGCCCCGCAGCATCCCGCGTCGCCCTGGAAGCCCGCGCCGCCAGCGGGAGCCCCCAGGGGTGGGCTGCTTCTCCCCATCTCAGCCGCGCTCCCCCACCGGCTGGGTCTGCGCTGTCTGGACTCGCCCCCAGCCCAGGCCGGAGACCCTCCGCTCTGCAGCTGTCTAGCCTGGACCTGTTTTGTTCTTCCCTGTTCTTTTCCCCGCGAAATCCGCCCCTCTTCCAGCCGCCTGTCACGCTGGGAACTAGCCCCCCTTCACTCCAGTCCACAGAGTGATGACCTCATGCCTCCTGCTGGTGAGGCTGCACCACGCCCTCGCCCCCCCAACTTCTTACTGTGCTTGAGATGGGGAGGATTTACCAAAAGAAAACCAGTCCGCGCCAGCATACGCAGCTGCTCCCCCTGCCCCAGACTGGGGGCAGGTGAGGGGGTCTTGGAAACACAGGAGGTTGGGTGGTCTCTCGGCGGACGGTGGGGGGGTTTGCACACTAGAGGCTGATGAGATCTTCTGGGGACAGTCCCCAGAGTGGTGCATTGTCCCCTCGAACGCGTTCTAGGCTGGTGTTCATGCAGGATTCTCGTGGGCCATCTCAGCCGGGAGGTCACGCGCCCCTTCTGTTTCAGCAGAAACCACTGGGCTGCCGTGCCTTCCAGGCCCCAGAGCAGGCAGGTGTGCTGGCTGTTAGGGCCACTTGCCGAGGGGACAAGGTTCCACTGTTCCAGGAGGGTTTTGTTAAGCATTCTGGGCTCTCCCCCTCTGAAACCGGGCTTCTGGCCCTTGGACAGCTCTTGGTAGGCAGTGTCCAGGAAGCGAGCCGTGCTGGCCGTTTTGGAGCACCCCCCCACCCCCGTGACTGTTTTCCGGGGGAAATCTCAGGCTCCTGTGGCCCAGCCGGTGGCAGTGGCTGTTTGGGGCTAGGGGAGAAGTGCCTGGAAGCAGATGGGGAGGCGATGAGTTTCCAGAAGCTGGCCTGCCCCCACTTTCACACGAGGCTCTGTTTCAGCAAAGTCTCCCAGTACTGCTTGTTGGGCCTCTGGCCTGGCAGGTTTGGGGACCAGAGGGGGCTGGTTGTGGGGACCTTTGGCTTGGTAGCACTGAGCAGGGTGAGAGGGCCCCAGATGGCTCTGTTTGGAGGGCGGATCCTGGACCTTCAGGTCAGGTGTCAAGTTCAAGGGGCTTGGTCTTTTAGGAACCAGTGAAATGGCACTACCGTCGTCACTCTTTTCTAGAGCAGAGGTTCTCAGCTGGAGACGTGGGTGCTGTCTGGGCACATCTGTGGGGCTCACGACTCGGGTGCTCCTGGCATCGGATGGGTGGGGTCAGGGATGCAGCTACCCCGCCCCACCGCACAGTGCTCAGAATGTCCCCAAGTAGTAGCAGTGTGGAGGGACTGGAGTTGAGCCCGAGAGCCCTGTGAGGGCAGGGACTCTATCCCCAGAGCCTGCTCAGTGCCGCGTAAGGCTGGAGCTCGAGAACACTGGCTGGAGTGGGTGCTAACGGGTGGGGACAGCCAGAGGGTAGGGTCCATCTGGGCCATCCTGGGAGTTGGCACAGGGAGCGGGTGGCCTTCAGAGCTGGGGAAGGAATATTGGGCTGCCCCTCTTCTGCCCCGAAGCTTCCTGCCGTCCGATTTCTGATCCGTCGCAGGCCCCAGTAGCCTCCCCCTTGTCAGGGCCACTGGTCACCACCCTGGCCACCTCTCACTCCGCCTGCCCGAGCTTTGGTGCGGGCAGAGCGGCTGCAGGTGGCCGGCGGTTTGGAGCTGGGCGCGTCCTGCAGCTGCTTCCTTCTGTCGAGCACCGGGACTCGCATACAGAGCTCCTTCTTGTGCGGCGCTAGCGCTCTGGACACTCGTGCCCCCAGCCGCCGTGCATCCTTGTGTCCTTGGCATGACTGCTCTCTCCTACTGTGGCTTCCTCGCAGGAGACCAGAACAGTCGCACACGGCGCGTCCCAGCAGGCACAACTGCTTTGGTCCTCGACCGTCGTGCCGGACGAATGACCCCCGCCCCCGAAAAGTGGACTGTGGGCTCCACTTTCCCCTGGCTTCCCACACCTCCCCGCCAGCCAGCAGCCTCCTTTACTGGCCCTGCTTTTCCTTATTTGCTGAATCTTTGTTGGTAACAGATCGATTCAGATAGAACTGCCATGTGATTTACTGATTTAAAGTGTATAGTGTAGCGCTTTTCAGTTTTTGCGTCTGTCACTTTAATTCCAGAACATTCTCCTCACTCCGAACAAACCTTCTTCCCTTTACCCATCGGTCCTGCACCCTCCCCAGCCCCAGCAACCACTGCCCCATTTTCTGTCAGGCTTAGTCTGGTCTGGGCGTGTCACACGTGTGGACTCACACCCCGTGTGGCCGTCTGTGTCTGAGTCCCTCCCGGAGCGCCGTGAGCTCGGGGTCGCTTCCCGGGGCAGCACGTGGGGGCCTCGCTCCTGCTGGCGGCCGCCGGACGCTCCCGCGCGGGGGGGACTCGTGTGTGTCTTCTGCCCAGGTGGCGGACACTTGGCTGTCACCACCTTTCTCCCGTGGGGACCAGGTTCTCGCGTGGTGACCCTCGTGTTTGATGTGAACTCAGATGCGGCTCTGCTCTCTGCACACCTTGGCGGGCACACTTCACTTCCTGTCCTCATTTGCTGCTGGTGCCAAGGCTGGCTGTGGAACTGCAGGCCCACGTGGGCAGTGCCAGTTGTCGTCTGGGTGTCCTGCAGGCTTCCGGGCTGAGTCAGCCCAGGAGAGGTCCCTCTTTCCTTGAACCCTTCCCGCCCTGGCCTCGCATGGGCCCTCGTCTCCACCCCCCATCCTCTCGGGACCGCCCGCTTCCTCACCTGGCCTGGGCAGGCACAGTCTGGGTCCCTTGGTCCCCCTGTTCCCCAGTGCTCTGCCCAGTCTCCGTGGGACGCCACCTTCGGTGCCTAGAGGCACAAATCCTGCCACTCCCGGTCCCCCTGTCCTGCCGTTCGCGCCTAGAACAGTGCTCTTCCAGCCTTCCCTGTCCCTCTTCCTGCCCCCAGCTGCCTCCTCACACCCAGCCTCCCGGAGCCTCTGTGTGCTCCTCTAGGACAGCAATTGCTCCTTCCAGATCCCCGTGCCTTTTCACTCGCGCTCTGCCCAGAGGAAGGAGCGGTGGGTTTGTGCGGGAAGGGTCCGGCTGTATTTGCACGGGGCCCTACAAGAAGGAGAAAGACGCAGAGGCGGGCTGGGGCGGAGGTGGCGTCGGGGGAGACTGAGGGGGCAAGGGCAGGGGCCAACCGCTGCTGGGAGCTCGTCTGTCTGTCTGCACTTAAGGGAGGCTGAAGGGTAAGAGACGGGTCAGCGCTGGTGCTTTGGGCCTGAGAGAAACCGCTCTTCCCCCTGAGGAGTCCCGTGAGCTCGGAGTTCGCTGCGGGATGTGTCTGGGGATATTTGTGCTGGTCGGTGGGTGTTCTGGCGTTGGGGTTGGGGGCCAGGGATGCTGCTCAGCCCCCGGCTGTGCCCACGATGGCCCCCTACGGAGAGTGACGTGGCCCCAATGGCCCCAGTGCCAGCAGGTGGGGTTGGGAGTCCTTGCCCTAAACGTCCTAGGTTTTAGGGTTTTCTTCTGCCCCCACCTGGGACCCAGAAGTGGGATCCATGGAGAGACATAATTGAGGAAGCACTTTGTGATGCTCAAAGCTACCTGTGAGGGGGTGAGTTTCCCATCCCTGCAGGTGTGCAAGCAGATGCTATCGTGAGGGGGCTTGCCCTGAACCCCTTTAAGGGCTGTCCAGCCTGTGATCAGGCCCTCTGACATAAGCCATAGCTGCCGATGTACGCACGCGAGCATAACATAAATCGCTCGGGGCTGTTGCCAAGTCATCCTTCCTTTGCGGGGGAGGGCAGATTGCGTCCTCTGCGCTGGTGTGGCCCCTAATGCCGTTGGGGTCTGGATGTCTCACCCCATCTCACTGGAGAATGGGCGCCTTGCAGTGCTGAGAGCTGGGAGACGAGCGGCCTCACCTTGGGCACGTTTCTGGTGCTTCGCGCTGCTGTGCTCTCCTGGGGAGCTGGCCATGTCTCCCGGGGCCATTGTCACAGGCTAGAAAGGAGAGCCTTTGGTGCAGAAAGCCTGCCAGGCCTGGGGCGCAGGACTGCTGATGAGCCCCGGGGCCTGTCTGCACAGAGGGAGGTCAGGCGTGCTGGAACACGCTCCTCAGGGGCCCCGGCCCCCGGGCCTCCCCAGAAGTAACTTGACCCTCGTGCTGATTCATACCAGCCCCCGAGGGGAGCTATATCATCTCCCTGTCCTGTGTCAGGCGCGGTCCCTTTTGATTCCAGCTCTCCCAGGCCCGCCTTTTGCTGTAGCACAAGGGGAAGGGACCACTAGCACATCGCACTCCCTCTACCGTTGGGGGGCGGGGGTTCACGGTCTGAAGTCCCCGTTCTGTGCCCCAGCTCTTGGCAGCCCGGGAGCGTGCGATCTAGTCCATGTCTGGGGACCGCAGCCAGGCCTGCCGCCGTGGAGCCCCGTCTTTTACTGACCAGAGTCTTCCCTCCTCTGGGGCAGGGGCGGGGGGCGGGGGGGGGCGAAGAGCGCCACCCAGCCCCCCCGCCGTGGACGGAGGGGCAAGGAGCAGGCCCGGCTGGAGTCTGGGGCATCTGTCCCTGAGCACACGGGGCCCGCCGCCCCTTCAGCCTCTCCTCTGGGTCAGACCCAGTTTGATAGCCGTGAAGGCGGCGTCGCCCGTTGCGCGCCCAGGGCTGCCGGGCCAGTGGGAGCGGAAGCGGGGACTCCAGGCCAGGGGTGTCCTCCTCTGAAGCCCCCCCCTTTCTCCGGTAGACCTTTCCAGGACCGTGCGGTGTTCGGTTGACCGTGGGGGGGGGCGGGGGCTGAGCCAAGGCAGAGGCAGCAAAGCCAGAGGTTCCCACGTGAGCGGAAAATGGGACAACTCCCCCATTTCTAGTTGGGTCTTCCTCGTGTGGTACTTCCCCAGCATCTCAGAGGCTGGCTGAGAAGAACACGCCCAGGGCCCAGCAGGACGCCCTCCTCTTCCTCAGGAGGAAAGGGCTGCGCCTCAGGTGGTCCGGGAGCGCGGGGCACCCCGGGTCTCCTGCCTGAGGGCCTCTGGACAGGCACGTGTGCTGGAGATTTCAGGGGCCCTGCGGAGGCCCGTGCCCAGGGAGCCCCCAGCCGTGTACGAGCGTAGTTCTCACAGGCGGACCATGTGACATGACGCTCTACTCCAGAGCAGGCCTTCAGTCTTAGGTGGCTGGTCACTCGGGTGCTGGGGCCGGGGACCCTCCCACCTGAGGGAGCGTCGTGATCTGAGCGGCCGCGGGCAGGAGGGGCTGCATGGGTGCCGGAGCTGGATTTCCCGGGGAGGATCCCCGCAGCTTCCTCCTGCTTGAGAGCGCGATGGCGTTGCCCCTGGGGGCAGACGCGAGTACGGGACCCGGAACGATGCTGCCTGCTGCCGTCCTTGTCCCGCGGGGCCTGGTTCGCCTGGGCGCACATGGGAGGGGGCAGCTGGTGTCCGCAGGCTCCCCCGGACCGTGTGGGTAGCAGCCGCCCCTGACCTCCACCCGCTGGCACGTGCAGCATCCCCCGCAGAAGCTGGACATACCCTCACCCAGCACGGTTCTGCCGGGGGACGCCGGGTGGGGTCTAGGACCTCTGTGGTCGTCACAGTGGGGAGGGCCTCGGTATAAACCGTTTCCTAGGCGGCCACATCCAGCCCGTCCTCACCCTCGAGACACCGAGTCACGAGAGCTCTGTTGTGGGCATGTTTCCTTCCTTTGGTTTTTGCTGGGAAGCCTTACAACATTGGAACCGGGAGGGACTGGTTTTTCGAGATGAGCAGGACCTTGAAGGACTTGAAATTTGGTGAGAGCTCCTGGAAGCAGCGTGCTCCGTCCCGGAGGGCCCGGGGCCCAGTGCAAACTTGGAAGGAGCTGAGGCGTGTGCTGGGCTGCCCCCAGGCCTGGAGCGGAGACCGTCGCATGTCCATGCCACTGCCCTTGCCGTGCCCCCCGCAGCCGCACCCCGACTCCAGGGGGCTGGGAAACGATTTGGGAGACGGCGTGTGCTGTGTCGTTGGTCCTTGCTCACACCAGGCTCGGCCCTGTGTTCCGTCGTCTCTCTCATCTGCTGGCCTCCAGCAGGTCTGCCCCGCAGCACTGGGAACATTCTTTCCAGACCTACTCTCAGTGGGGGATGTTCCCAGCACTGTGCGGGGCTGAGCTGCGGCCCCACCCCTCAATGCCAGGAGCACCCCAGTCATGACAACCACACACGTCCCCAGACACTGCCCAGTGTCCCCTGAGGGGCAGGATGGCCCTGGCGAGAACCACTGGGTCATACCTGGAGTGAGAGCATCTTTGCTGAGTGCTCAGTGGGTGGAAGCCATGTGAGCAGTGCACGGCGGGGCTGGGAGAGGTCGGGGCTAGTGGGGGGCTGCAGAGGAGCTGGGCCCCACTCCGTGACCGCCGGGGGGAATCAGGGCCCTGGGTGGGCCAGGAGTGGAACACGGCCAGTGCGCGGGGGGCAGCCCGGGGTGCTCGGTGACCCCTGACCCGTGCAGACCAGCTTTCACTGTGTGGGGACCTCATCATTGTCCTCCGAGGTGACTGGGCTGCTGCCCGTCTCCCAGAAGAGCGGGCTCGGGTTGGAAGCTTGTCTGAGGCAGTGGCCTCGGGTGGGTCTCCTGGCTCCTCGTCCTGGGGGCCACGTTGGAAGAAGAGGAGACCCCCTTCTTAAGGGTTGGCTTGGTGGGAGGGCAAGTCCGCCAGTGCGGTACCCAGTGGAGGGGACAGTGGCAGCGAGTGGCCAAGGACTCCGGCCCCCCTCACATGACCTGGACACCAGCCTGCCCTGGTCAGCAGGGTGAGCTTGGCGGGGGCGGGGGGGGCACTCACTGCTGCCTTTTGGCTCTGTCTTGGGCTTGGCCTGGAGGGCCGGGAGGCCCTTTCCGCTGCAGCCTGTGGACAGTCCGTGCTCCGGACTGCTCGCTAACACCAGTCGCCGCAGGCTCTCAGGTGTTTCCTTAGGAAGTTCTCAAGCGTGTGGTGAAGGCAGCCGAACGTGGGGTACCCTGCCAGCCGTGCCCGCCCCTGGGCCGCAGTGGGAATCTAAGAAGTACGAACTTGCCCGGGGAAGCAAGGCTCCTTCCTCTCCCGCCCCCCAGCCCCTGTTCCTCTCCGCACACTGCCGCAGGCTTCTCCCTCCGAAAGTAGCTTGTTGGCTTGGAGCTGCACTCACATGCGTGGGGCCCGCTGGTCCTCCTGCTGCCCCGGCCGCTGGCTTGTGCCCCGGTGGGGACAGGAGCCTCACGCCACTGCGTCTGCCCTCGCCTTCTGCTCCACACAGCCTGCACGAGCGTCCTTGTACCCATGGCTTTGCACACACGGGGCTACTATGGGCGGATTCTTAGAAGCAGAGGCGCCGCATCAGAGAGGATGTGCGTTTTAAATTAGGAAGGCAACTGCCAAATTGCCTTCCTTGGAAGTCAGGTTCCAGCTCCTGCCAAGAGCGCATGTGCCTGCCTGCTCCGTTCATGGGGGCGGCTGGGGGTGTCAGCCGGCCTGGGAGCGCAGGGGTTGGCGCTGGGGCCCTGCTGCCCTCCAGCCGTGCCGGGGGGGCGTGGGCGCGCCTGCCACCTCCCACAGCTGGCCGGTATCCTATCCCCCCCACCTTTTTTTTTAAATAAAACCTTCTTGGTTTGTCTCCTCTTGCGGACACTTTTGGTTTCTCTTGGGCCCTGCCGTCCATGCGACACATCAGCCTCGCCGGCTTCACGGGGAGTCACTGGGGACACAAGTGTGGTGGCCTTGCTCTGTGAATGGGGGCTCTGGTTTCCATCAGAACCCAGTTCACCTGGGCTGAGAAGTTTAGACCCCCGTAGCCCACAGGGTGACCATTGCTGAGGCCCCTCGTGCCCCCTAGAGCCCCACCATCCCTGAGCAGCCCTGCTTGGGGAGAGCATTGGGACTGAACATGGCCTTCACCCGGCCCCCCCAGGGCTCACTGCCTGGGCGGCAGCAAACGGCTCCAGTCAGGGCTGTCCAGGGTTGACTCCGCACACGGTGGGCCGGAGACGTTAGCTGCCTCTCTGACCCTTGTTTCCTCATCTGTGCGGTGAAGAGGACAGCTGACTGGCCTGACTCTGACAGAGTATCCAGAATGGTAGAACTTACAGAATGGAGCCATTATCGCTGCTCTTTGTGTCCCTGTCCTCTTCCTTTCCTGCCACAACCCCCCTCCCCCTCGGAGGGAGTCTTGGTTCTCACAGTGGTCGCTGGCCTCCTGGAGCTCAGCCCTGGTTTGCATGTGGCCCAGGCTCACCCTGGGGAAACCCCCGTCCTCTGGGCATCTCCAGCCTGGACACAAACTCGTGTGGCCACACGGCCCAGGAGTGGTCCCTGTGGTGACGGCACACAGGGTTCATCCTGGGGCGGGCCAGTAGGTGGACTGGGAGCTGGATGGGAAGGGGCCTCGCCCCCAGAGAAGTGAGGGAGGCTAGAGGGACATAGCCCACTTCCAGACTCTGCTCTGTGACAAATGGGCTGAACCAGTCCGGGTACCTCTGCCTGGGCATACAGTGTCCATGCAGGGTGGGGGGCAATTGCCAAGAAGGGGGTGGCTGCTCTCCTAGGTTTACCCCAGAGGGAGGGCCTCAACCCTGCTTCACTCACAAAGCAGGAGGCCTGCTGTGTGGCCCTGTGGGGATGACGGGGCTGGAGGAGCTCAGGAACCTAGGCCCCGGGAGGAAGGGTTCCGATGCTACGTGGTTTTTTGTTCTGTTGTTTTTAAGATGTTATTTATTTATTTGACAGAGAGATCACAAGTAAGCAGAGAGAGAGGGGGAAGCAGGCTCCCCACTGAGCAGAGAGCCTGACACGGGGCTCGACCCCAGGACCCTGAGATGCCCTGAGCCGAAGGCAGAGGTTCAATCCACTGAGCCACCCAGGCGCCCCCGACACTCCGTCTTAGGTCTCTTACTGTGACTTTTTTCTTAAACGCAGCTGTTGACCTCCGCAGGGTGCTACACTTCAGAACTCACAAACTTTGAACTTTGGGCTAGCTTCTGCTTTTCAGTTGGTCCTTCTGTGTCATGGCCCCAGGGCTCCAGTCGGAGTTGGGGGGGGGTGGTCAGTGACTGTGAGCGCTCAGGGAGTCTGGGGTGGAGAGCTGGCACGCCGCAGGAAGTTGCCATCCTCTGAACAGCCCCTGTGCCGGGCTCTGTCCCCCACATCCTTGCTCCGGCCTCGAGGCTCTGCAGAGCCCCCAGGGGAGGCACCGCTGGCAAACATTCCGCATTGGTTTCTGTCAGCAGCCCCTGGCAGGGGGCCTGCTGTGTGGCCTGGTGGTGAGGAGTGCCCTTCTCCCAGAGGTGGCCGCCTGCTCCCCTTTGTGCTGGATAGCGCTCAGCCCTTTCTTCCCGCCATGTGTTCCTCCTTCTAGAACATTCTTCGGCTGCCTCCTTTCTTCTCACCCCTCTTCGGAGAATCCTTGAGAAGCCTTCCGAGCCACCGGGAGTTGAGCACAGTGGGAAGTGGGTGTGAGCTCTGCCACGTGGTGCTGTTGAGCCCCGCCCGCTGTGCACACAGGCCGGCAAGGTGAGGACTGTGCCCCTGGTCTTGCTCTAGGAGGTCTTGTTCTAGGACACGGAGGCTTCCCCGTTCAGGGAGGACCCGTGCTTGGACCACTTCAGCCCTTGTGCAGCCCCCCATCTCAGGGCTGGATGTGGTCGGGGGGCAGCTTGTGGCCTCAGAGGGTCTGAAGCAGGAAGCGACGTGGTGGGCTGCGTGGCTTGGAGGGGTGGCCCTGGGGCGAGCTCCATGGCCCAGGGACAGATGAAAGACTTGCACTAAGCAGGATAAAGGCTGGGGAGCCCTGGTCCTCCCCCTCCCACCCCCCTGTGGCCTCCATAGCTGTGGGGTGCACCAGGCCCCCACCTCAGTTCCTAGGAGGGAGGCCCTACACGTGGTAGGGGTCCCGGCCGTCACCGCGGAGTTCCCTGCGGCCACCAGGCAGTGGCGGGGGCTGCCACCCGTTGGTGCTAATCCTGGTCTCGCCCTTCCTGCCCCAGGCTGACCTTGGCCAGCTGACCTCGGCCGGCGGGCTGGGCCTGCCCTGTGTCGCCATGGACCAGGACTACGAGCGGCGTCTCCTCCGGCAGATCGTCGTTCAGAACGAGAACACCATGCCCTGCGTGAGTTCCTGGCGCCCCGCCCCAGCCGGCACTGGCCTGGCTCCATGCGGGGCTTGGGGCAGGGACTGCGGTGAGCCCCTGGCTCCACCTGCCAGAGGACGGGGGTGCAGGGTAGGGGAGGGGCACAGCCACACCAGCCCTTCCTGCTGCTGGAGCCTGCATGAACCGTCAGCTTCCAGACCCCTGTTCCCGTGGGGCCGCACTCAGGGCTGTGGAGGGGGACGGGGGTGGGGTGCTCTCAGTTTCCAGAGAGGGAGGCAAGGGGCCCAGTGTCTCAGACCTGTGGGCTGGCCTGACTGCGCACAGCTGTGATGGTGGCATGAGGGGGCCTGGTCCTTATCTGCTGGAAGCCAGCAGCATTTGGGGGTGCCTCTTCCCTGTACCCCACCCGGTCTGCCTTGCTGCCTGTGTTCCAGGCTCCTGACGTGTCACGGGCCATGCTCGCTGCTCCTCTCTGCACTCTCTGAGCTCTGCAGGCTGTCGAGGCCTCCACCTCTGGTGTCTCAGGGCCACGCTCCTGGGGGCCCTGTGGGGGGAGTCCTTCCTAGGACTCCTGGTGTGGCCGGCAGTCCCTGGTTTCAGGGCCATCCTTCCCGTCTCTGCCTTGTCTTCGTGTCCCTTTCACTGTGTGTCAGCATCTCTGACTCTTAGGAGGACACGGGGCATGAATGTGGGGCCTGTCCCACTCCAGTGTGGCCGTCTTAACTGGCTTACACCTGTGAAGACGCTGTGTCTGAGTAAGGTCACATCCTAGTGCCGGGGTTAGAGCTTCAGCGTGTCCTTTTGGGAGACATGGTTCAACCCACTGCACGTCCCTTATGGGGAAGGGAGGGGTGGGCCAGTTTGCCGGGAGCAGAGCCCCCGCATCCACTGCCCGGCTCTGGTGAGGGAGTCGTGGTTCCGCAGGGACCCGTCCTAGCCTGAGGGGGATGGCGCTGACGGGGCGGTGGCTCTCGGCGCACAGAGGGTCCAGGGTCCTGGGTCTGCACTGTGCTTTTCCCCGCTGCCTACGATGACCGGGAAACAGATACAGCCCTGTGGCTGGTGCAGGCGCTTCCTGCTCTGCCACTCTCAGAACAGGGAGTCCAGACCAAGCACGTGGCTCGCTCACCAGCTCACTGCTGCTGCCCGGATTTCTAGAACCGATGCCCTGGCCCAGTGACCAGAGGCCAAGTGCAGGGAGGCCGGCCTCGGCCCTGCACGCGGTGAGCTCTGAGGCAGCTGCACCGCCTCTCGTCCTTGCAGGTTGCGGAGATGCGGCGAACCCTGACGCCGGCCAACTCTCCCGTGTCCTCTCCCAGCAAGCACGGAGACCGCTTCATCCCCTCCAGGGCCGGTGCCAACTGGAGTGTGAATTTCCACAGGATCAATGTGAGGGGCTGCCCAGAGGGCAGTGGCCGGGGCGGGGGCCGGGGGAGTGGGGGCCCCAGTGGCTCGCTCCAGCTGGCCCTGCCTCCTCCCCTCCCTCTCCCACAGGAGAATGAGAAGTCCCCCAGCCAAAACCGGAAAGCCAAGGATGCCACCTCAGACAACGGCAAAGGTCAGGAGTCAGGCCACCCGCGCCCCTGCCCCCACGTCCGTCCCCCCCACCCCCCTGCCCCTCCGTGGCCTCACAGGGCCCGCTGTCCGCAGACGGCCTGGCCTACTCTGCCTTGCTGAAGAACGAGCTGCTGGGAGCCGGCATCGAGAAGGTACAGGACCCGCAGACGGAGGACCGCAGGCTGCAGCCTTCCACGCCCGAGAAGAAGGGCCTGTTCACGGTGAGCCCGTGGCCTCTCCCCCCCGGCAGCCCGCACCGCACCAGGCCACCTGGCTCGGCCCCCGCTTGGCCCTCCTGCGCTCAGCCAGGCAGACACGTAGCCCCATGCCACGAGCTAAGGCTTTGCTCTCTTGCTGCCCTGAAGGCAGTGCTGGGACAGGGACCAAGTACACGGTCCTGAACCTCAGGGTGACCCCAGCACAGAACTAGAAGGAGCCTGGTTTGGGTCTCCTGAGAGATGGCCAGGGGGCTGGTGGCCATGGGGACAGTGGAGAGCCTAACATAGGCAAGTCACTGTCCAGATAATGCCTGAGGCCTGGTTTGCTTTTCGGAATCCCTCTCCCCAGAGCTCGTCCGGGTTCCGTGCACACCCCGCATGCCTGCCCGGCCTCCAGCAGCGCGGGGGCCACCGGGGCTTCGGGCGGGAGCTCCCTGAGCTCGGGTTGAGGCTCTGCTCACAAGGTCCCTCCCCACCCCCCCGCCTCCAGTATTCCCTCAGCACCAAGCGCGCCAGCCCTGACGATGGCAATGACGTGTCTCCCTACTCCTTGTCCCCAGTCAGCAACAAGAGGTGAGTCTGGGCCTGTGTGGGCAGGGACAAGGCTGGGACAGGGCCGGGCTGGCAGCCAGGCGCCGCCTGGGAGCCAGGGTTGGTCCGAGACCTGTGCTCAGGGTGCAGGAGAGGCTCAGGGGGCCTCCCACTCTAGGGACGCTCTGCAGGCTCAGTGGCTTTGGGCCCAGCAGGGGAGTCAGGGAAGGCTCCCAAGGAGGTGCTAGGCGGAGGGCCTGATGTGGCTGTCAGAGCCCAGGGAGACTGGTGGCCGCTGGGTCACCCATAGCCTCGGGATCCCGTGGGCAGCAGAAAGCGGGGCTGGATGAGCAGAAGACCCTGTCGGGCCAGGAGTGGGCACGTAGGGCTGCAGGGAAGAGGAGACGGCGGCTGCTTTAGGGCGGGAGGTGGGCTCTCCCTTCCTGCAGTCAGAAGCTGCTGCGGTCGCCACGGAAGCCCACCCGCAAGATCTCCAAGATCCCCTTCAAGGTCCTGGACGCCCCAGAGCTGCAGGATGACTTCTACCTGAACCTGGTGGACTGGTCGTCCCTCAACGTGCTCAGTGTGGGGCTGGGTACCTGCGTGTACCTGTGGAGCGCCTGCACCAGCCAGGTGGCCCTGCTGCGCACATGGGGGTGGGCGCGGGGGCGGGCGGGGGCAGGCGGGACGGAGGGGGCTGCCCGAGTAGTGCCGGGCTTCAGGGCCTGCAGGGCAGGAAGCTGGTGCGCTTGGAGCGGGCTGTCTTTGGGAATAAAATGCAGGCGGGTTCCAAATGAGGCACGTGAAGCCGCCTCAGAAAGGGCTGCCCCTGTGCTCGCCGCAGCCTGTGGCCTGCGCCTGCCACACGGTGCCCTGGTCAGCCGAGCACCCCCAGCCCCACCCCCGGGTCCAGGCTCAAGGCACACCGTCGTCCCTGTGCTGGTGTGTGCCCCTCCCAGCGTGCAGCCTCTTGAGCCCCAGCTCTCAACCCCGACAGCCATGCGCACGGGCCTGAGGGTGTCCCAGAGCAATGAACGGGGACAGACGGGGGTGAACGGAGGGGGCGGGCCTCGGAGGCCAGGTGGGCAGCGCGTCAGCTCACACCGGCCACTTCCCCTCTCCCCCAGGTGACCCGGCTCTGCGACCTCTCCGTGGAAGGGGACTCTGTGACATCTGTGGGCTGGTCTGAACGGGTCAGTACATGATCCCAGACCCCAGCTAGGCAGGGCTGGCACGGGGGAGATGTGACCCGGTCTCGTGGGCAGGGGCCCTGCGCAGTGCTGCGGGGGCTTCAGAGACCCACAGGGGCCGGACCCCAGCTTGGCGGTCACTTGTCTAAGCTCGGGGAATGGCCTTGGCACCCCTGCCTGTCCCCAGCCTGGTCGAGGTGGTTACTCCTCCCCAGAGATACGAGGCCGGACATGGTCCCCTGCGGACTACCCCCCTCACCCCCACAGCTGGCGCGGCAGCCACACACAGAAGCACACGGGTGCTAGAGCGCTAGCTAGAAGCACACGACGGCTAGAGCGCTTGTGTGGCTGTTTTCCCAGCGGGTTCTGAGGCAGGCCATCCTGGCCCAGAGGGACTCGCAGAGATGTGGCACCGAGCCCCTGGAGGGAGAGGAGAGTCAGGGCCGCCCGTCAGGGAGGGCCTGACGCCCGCTCCCTTCCCTGTGTGATGGGTCCTAGGGGAACCTGGTGGCCGTCGGCACGCACAAGGGCTTTGTGCAGATCTGGGATGCGGCTGCAGGGAAGAAGCTGTCCATGCTGGAGGGCCACACGGCCCGCGTTGGTGAGGAGCCACCCGGTCCCTGGGGGACAGGTGTGATTCCTGGGGGTCAGGCCTCAGCCTCCCTTGCCCTCTGCCCGGCCCACAGGGGCGCTGGCCTGGAACGCCGACCAGCTGTCGTCCGGGAGCCGGGACCGCATGATCCTGCAGAGGGACATCCGGACACCGCCCCTGCAGGCCGAGCGGCGGCTGCAGGGCCACCGGCAGGAGGTGTGTGGACTCAAGTGGTCCACGGACCACCAGCTCCTCGCCTCAGGGGGCAACGACAACAAGGTAGGTGCCCTGGGGCCCCTGCCCTCCTGGCCACAGGCTGTGCCTTCCATTGCAGGGAATGGCGATGCGGGTGCTGCCCCAGTGGGGCGGGGGTGCTGGGAGGGGCTCAGGGGCCTCACGGCCGGTGCCCCCACAGCTGCTGGTCTGGAACCACTCGAGCCTGAGCCCTGTGCAGCAGTACACAGAGCACCTGGCAGCCGTGAAGGCCATCGCCTGGTCCCCGCACCAGCATGGGCTGCTGGCGTCTGGCGGCGGCACGGCCGACCGCTGCATCCGCTTCTGGAACACGCTCACAGGGCAGCCGCTGCAGTGCATTGACACGGGCTCGCAGGTGTGCAACCTGGCCTGGTCCAAGCACGCCAACGAGCTGGTGAGTACAGGGCCCGTGCGCATGCCTCCTGCCTCGGCGCCGGAAGGCCTTCAGAGCCCAGGGCTCCGGGAGCTCAGACAGCTCAGTCTGGCCGTCTCCCGGAGCGCGGGGAACAAGGGCTGTCACCCGTGGCCTCTGCGCCTTGCCCAGCAAGCCCGAGATGGCTCCTGCGCTGCACCGCTCGTGTCTGAGCCGTGGGGCCGCAGAAGGGGGGGGCCCAAGTCCCAGCAGCACCCTTTCTGCCCCCCCCAGGTGAGCACGCATGGCTACTCGCAGAACCAGATCCTGGTCTGGAAGTACCCGTCCCTGACGCAGGTGGCGAAGCTGACCGGGCACTCCTACAGGGTCCTGTACCTGGTGAGTGTGCCCCGCCCGGGGTCTGGAAGAACGCCACTGCCCCGTGCCCCCAAGAGGCGATGTACAGCCCGTGCCTCCGTGTCCCCCTGCCTGGGCGGCCTCCTGCCTGCACGGTCAGGCTGTCCCGCCACCCACCTTCCTGCAGCTCGGCCCTTCCTCCGCGCAGCTGTGTGTCCGCACACGCAGGTCCCGGCGCTCGCTGGTCCCTAAACGTTTCACTGGACCGCCACGCGCGCTGGCTCGGAGAAAGCATCCCTCGTTCCGGACGTGCTGGGTTTTTTTTTCTTTTCAGAAGAAAACGTTTTGTGCTTAAACCCACGTATCATTTGTCCGATTGTATGGAGCAGTGTGTCTGTCTTTGAGGCGGGGGGCGGGGCGGGGCCTGTCCCCCCACCAGGGTGCTCTAACCGTGGCTCTGCCGGGCCACCTCGGGCCTTCCCCATACGGGCTGGTGGGCTCCATGGGGCCTGCCCCACCGTGCCCTCCGGCCCCCGGCGGCATCCCGGCAGCTCTGTCCGAGTAGGGCTGCCTGCGGGGCATAAGGCCAAGGGGGAGGTCTGTCTGCTTCCACAGGCCATGTCCCCTGACGGAGAGGCCATAGTCACTGGTGCTGGGGACGAAACCCTGCGGTTCTGGAACGTCTTTAGCAAAACCCGTTCGACAAAGGTAAAGTGGGTCGGTATCAGTGCCAGATGTTCCCCCACGCGCGTCCCTTCAGCCTGTCCTGGGGGGCCCCCCCGAGTCACCCGGCCAGCCCCATTTACCCTGTCAGCTCTGGTCCCCTCTGGGACCCCCCCATGTCCCCTTTCTGCTCCCTCATTGCCACATAGCCCAGGCCACATGGCACAAGGCGCTCAGAGCCTCACTCCCCTACACACCTCAGGGTGCTCGGCACAGTGCCCACAGGCTCCCCTGGCCCGAAGCCTCGCATGCCCTCCAGGCAGAAGTCCCTTCTCGAGCCGGTGCTGCCAGGGGCCCGGCCCCAGTGGCCTGGCCCAGCGGCCCCGATCACGGGGGAGACCACCCAGGGGCTGCGGCTCAGCACTCCCTCCCGTGTGCCCCGCAGGAGTCCGTGTCAGTCCTCAACCTCTTCACCAGGATCCGGTAAAGTCTCGGGCCTCACCGTCCGGGTCGGCAGAGTCCCACCTGTCGTCAGCGTGCATGGACCCTCCCCTCCCCAGCACACAGTCCCCAGAGGACGCAGCCGGGGCGGGCGGGGAGTCGGGCCTGGAGGACCCTGAAGATTCTCATTAAAGCCTGATTGCGAACCCTGGCAGCCGGTGTTTGGGGCGGGGACGTGGCCGGGCCCCGGCGGGGACCATCTGTTGGGCTGCTCTGCTGGGAGCACGATGGACGCCTCCTGGGACCCAGCCTGCTTCCGTCTCCGTCCGCCGCTGCATCGTCAGGGCCGCATGCGCCTCCCAGAAGTATGTGCTCGCCGCTGCCACCACCACTCACAGCTGCGGGACAGACGGCGGGACGCCAGGCCAGTCAGCCAGGGCTGGGCGGATGGCTGGGGTCGGCCCACGGAGCAGAGGGACCGACGTCTGATGGGTTTCTCCGCGGCCAGCGCGGCTGCCCTTGCCCTGGCATCTGTGCCGCTGACTTTCTCGGGG
This sequence comes from Mellivora capensis, assembly GCA_004024625.1. Taxonomy (NCBI): domain Eukaryota; kingdom Metazoa; phylum Chordata; class Mammalia; order Carnivora; family Mustelidae; genus Mellivora; species Mellivora capensis. The sequence continues at coordinate 41,129 of PISX010002309.1, forward strand.
ACACAGCGCCGTATCCGGAGTGGCCCCGGGCAGTGTCCGGGCCGGAGGAGGTCATCTGGAGCTGGACTTGTCTGAGGAGAACGAGTCCGGTCCGCTTGCTGCGTTGTGCGTACCCTGATCCCGCGCTGTCCTGGTTCCTGACGGGGGTCACGGCCCTGTTTCATCCCCAAGCCGGACTCGGGTGCTTGTAGCCTGCTGGGCGGCAGGTCAGGGTGACCCAAGGGCAGACTCGACCCCAGAGGCCGTGTCCTCTGGGCATCTGGCTCCTGCTTCCCAGCCTGTTCCCCTTCCCCCAGGCCACCCCATCGGGTCCTGTCCGTCTATGCCGTTGGCTGTGGGGCACCGAGGGAGGAGGCACCCATAGGTCCTTCCAGAAACTTCCTGAGCTTCCCCCAGCCCACTATATGGTTCTCTGCTCTGTCCCCAGCTGCATATGGGCCCATCCCTTCCTGCCTCATCTCCAGACCAGGAGACGCAGGGAAGAAGGAAGGGAGGGCCTGGGTGTGGTCGGGGGGTGTGAGCAGCAGCCCACCCCCCCACCCCCCCCACCCCCGTCGGCTCCCGGGCGCTGCGGAGTGAGTGGACCGAGTGGGGCAGGCCTGGGCTCGCTGGGGTTCGGCAGAGCCCCTCCAGGTCCCCATGGCCTCGTGCCCCCGCTCTGTTGACCATGTGTGTGCACGTGTGTGTACGTAGTTGAGACTCTTCTCTGGATTTGCTTCTGTGTCCTTGTAGCTTGGTCCCAGGAAAGTTTAAGGTTGGAGGGGGCAGCAGTGGCTCACCCACTACCCACCGTGGGGGGCGGTGCTCACCGTTCCTCGATCAGTAGAGCCTGAACCGGTGGGGATCGGTGGGAGCCTCCCGGGCCCTGGGCCACATCTGCCTGCTGCGGGGACGGACGAGGGACCGTGTACATAGGTGTGTGTATTTTGATCGGTCGAGTTCTTATTTTTGTTGGAGTGTTTAAGAAACCAGGTCTGACTCTGCCATGCGCTCACCCTGGGCAATTGCAGGAGCCCGGGAGCTGCTGTGCCCGTGGGACCGCCCCCTGCCCCGGACCCGCACCACGGAGGAAGTTGGGATGGCGGGGCACAGGTCTGCCTGGGGCTAACCGCAGGGCAGGGGACAGAGGGGCGCCTAGTGCAGAGCGAGCCTTGTTTCTTGTGACACAACATCGTTGTCATTAAACCAGTTGTGGGTTCATGCACTGCTGGGGCTGGCTGGCTGTCTCTGTCCAGTGCCCATCTGGGGTGTCTAGATCAGTCGCACGCAAGGGCAGGCGGCTCGTCCTGGGGGGAGCTGGTTATGGAGAAGACTCACGGGCCGTCCGCAGGAGGTGCCAGTAACCCCAAATTCAGGGTCCCCTGGGGCCGAGGACAGGGGTATGGCCAGTCCTTGTGGCCCAGCGAGGGTGTGGCCCTGCTGTGGGGAAGGAACTGCCTGGTTGCTCTCTGGAGGGGGAGAGCAGGGCAGGAGTGCGGTCTGCGCGCAGAAGGCGGGCTGCAGAGGGGCAGGGGGCGGGCTGGGGGCAGAGGAGCAAGCAAAAGAGGACAGGGGTGCTGGGGCCAGGGGCCACGCAGCAGCTCTCAGGCGGGGTAGGCGCTGCTGCCTCCTCCCCTGACCACCAGGGAGACTGAGGCCAGTGGGTGCCCTCGCTGGCCCAGCCTCTCACATGGGAAGCAAGATTTGTGTCTGTGGATCCTTGAACGTAGCTTTTGCAGTAAAGGGAAAGGGATTTATTGGTAGTGGAGGGTGAGGCACAGGCCATGGGCGGGGGCCAGCAGGAACAGGGCTGAGGACGCTGTGAGGGCTGTAGAAGAGGGGGCCTTGGAAGCGGTTGAGGGGAGCAGAGAGTCTTGGGGCTGGAGAGGAAAGCTAGGCCAGAGGAGTGGTAACTCCTGCAGGACCTGGCAGGTCAGGGGCTCCTGAGAAGACGGGTGAGCCCCCTACAGTGAGCAGCTCGCCAGTCCCGAGTCCTTCCCCGTGGGTGAGGAGCCCTGTCCGGGGCAGTGGGGACCGGGGACCATAGACCAGGCTGCAGCACAGCTGGTTGCGGCGGACAGCGAGAAGTACGTGTGGCTGGGATGGGGGACAGGTGGCAGGAGGCCCTGGGGAAGGGCACCTTTGAACCCAGAGCCCAAGATGAGCCTTGTGATCAGGGGCCTGGAGAGCAGGGAGCCTCTGGCGCGGGTGGCAGAGGGTCCGGAGCGGCGTGGGGGAGGCACGGGCAGGGGCTGCCGGCTGGGGGCTGCGGGGATGACTGAGGCTCCCACCCCAAGGCAGCGGGAGCCCTGGGTGTGCGGGGCTGAGAGGGAAGTGAGCGGGTGGCCCCGAGACCCAGTACAGGGCCTGGAGGCGGCGGGGCCCAGGCCACCAGGAGCAGGTGCATGCGAGGGGCAGGCAGGTCTGGTGTTCTTGTTCTTCGTCACTGTGGTGAAATACACGTAACGCACAATTTACCGTCTTAAAGCGTGTAATTCAGTGATTTTTTAGCACGTTCATGAGGTTGTGCTGCCATTGTCTAGCTCCAGAACGTTCCATGACCCCAAAAGCAGCCCCATCTGCCGTCACTCCCTGCTCACCCTCCCCAGCCCTCAGCCCCCGTGAGCCCATTTCCTGTCCATGGAGGAGTCTGGTCTGGATAAGTCACATAAATGGACTCACACCCTGTGTGGCCGTCTGTGTCTGATTCCCTCCCTGAGCGTCGTGGGCTCGGGGTCCATCCCCGGGCTGCACATGGGGGCACTTCGCTCCTGCTCGTGGCACAGGACGCTCCCGTGCGTGGGGAACCGTGGTCTGTGTGTCCCTTGTGCAGCTGAGGGCTGCGAACCGAGCTGCTGTGCGTGCCCGCAGGTCTAGCTCCAAACGCATCCCAGAAGCAGAGGAGGGACGGCTGGGAATGTGGGGTCCCAGCTGGAGCTCCTGGAAGGGTGCACCTGAGGGTACGGCCCCGAGCGCCCCTGGTGGGGTGTTCTGAGGGGGCCCGAAGAGGAAGAGGTGGGAGCCCCACGTCGGGCACCTGGAGCAGGGCTCACACGGCCACCTCACTCATGCCTCCCCCCACCTGCCCTCCCGCTGGCCTCTGCTGGGGCAGGGAGGGAGCGGTCTGGACGGGGACCAGCACTGGCCAGTACTGTTGCCGGGACACCGAGGGTGGCCTTTGTCGCTGTCAACAATGGCCCCACAGGCCTTCTAGGCATGAGCACCTGGGGACCCAGAGGCAGACATGCAGACCCTGTGGAGGGAGGCTGCCCGGCCCTGTGTCCCCCGGGGGACCCTCGAAACAGATTTCCCAGCACCTCTGTTCAGGTGAGTGCCCCCCATGGCCCCACGCGCCACCTCTGCGTCCCAGGCCTCATGGCATTCGGTCTGGCTTCTTGTGAGTGTTTACCCTTCAGTCCAGGCCCATTGGTGCTCTACCCTCGCCCTGCCTTGCCCCGTCCTGACCTGCCTGCTGCTCGCACCTCCTGCCCCCCTGCCCCCGGTACCCCCTCCCCGCCTGCGGCCAAAGCGGGGTGTGCGTGAGCACCGCCGGCCAGGGGTCCGCCGTGGGCACGGGCACAGCCTGCAGCTGAGCAGGTCTCCCCAGGAGCCTCCCGCAGCAGCTCTCACAAAACCAGGCCGGGCTTCTGTGACCTTAAACCACCGAGATCCACTCTCTCCCGGGTCTGGAAGCCAGAGATCAAGGGGGTCTGCAGGGCTGGTTCCTTCCGGGGCCTGAGGGAGCAGCTCTGCTGGGCCTCCCAGTTCTAGCGCCTTTCTGCTTGTCCTCGGCACCCCCCGAGGGCAGGCCACCTTGATCTCTGCCCCGGCGTCACATGGCCTTCCATGTGTCCAGGCTCCCCTTCCAAGGACACCGGGCCCCACATGAGGGCCAGCCCAGCCCGAGGCCCACAGCTTGGCAACAGTGTCTGCTGAGCTCCCCAGGGGAGTGGTTGTGAGACCAGGACGGCATGGATTTGGGGAGCCCTTTCACCCCGGCGGACTGGCTAAGGCACCGTAACGGGGGACTGTGAAGCTGTAGGAAGACAGGGGTGTGCCCCTGGGCCACCCTGCTGCACGTCTGTCCTGCGCAGTGCCCGCTCCGGGGTGGGGTGTAGGGCCCGGGGGCACACGTGCACTCTCTTAAAGGGCAGGAAGGCTCTGGATCGTGGACCAAGCAGGCATGGACTGGGGTTTCTTCCAGGTCTAACCTGCTGCTCCCAGCAGCCCACCTCCCACTATCACGTGAGACTGGCGGCCTTGCATTTCACAAATGCTATGCACGTCGGGGCCCAGAAGTATTCCCTTTGCTAGGACGGGGGACCCAGGATTGTGGGCGCATGGCAAAGCCAGTGTGTGTCAGGTTCCCGAGACCGATGTTCCAGAACCTTCCACGCTCACCCCACCCTCAGTGAGACGCGTGGGTTTCCAGTTTTCCGTGATCTCTGGACCACGCAGGGCGCAGGTCCAAAGAGCCTGTGGTCAGCAGCGCCCCCAACCGCCGGAGCGAAGGGCCTGCTGGACCCTCTGCAGGGCAGTGGTACTCCTGGCAGGCCTTTCCGGAGGGCCGGTCAGTGAGGTTTCTGCCCGACAGGGTCCCTGTGGCTTGAGCAGCTCTGCGGGTGTCTCACTTCTCAGCTTTCCTTTCCACTTCTGGGGTTTTCCCTGTCATTTTTTTTTTAAGATTTTATTTATTTATTTGACAGAGATTACAAGTAGGCAGAGAGGCAGGCAGAGAGAGGAGGAAGCAGGCTCTCCACGGAGCAGAGAGCCCGACACGCGGCTCGATCCCAGAACCCTGGGATCATGACCTGAGCCGAAAGCAGAGGCTTTAACCCACTGAGCCACCCAGGCGCCCCTTCCCTGACATTTTTAACAGTACCACACAGCAACTTGATTTTCAGATTTTATTTCCGAGTTCTCTCCACACCCAGCATGGGGCTCAAACTCACGACCCCGAGATCGAGTCGCATGCTCCCCCGACTGCACCACCAGGCACTCCCATCTCTGCACCGCAGTCCCATTCCCTACCCTGGTCCTGGCTGCCCCAGGGCCTCTGGACACCCACCGGCCCTGGACGGCTGCTTCCTCCCTGGGGAAGCCGTCCTAGTGCCCTGCCTAGGACAGGTCTGGGAGCAGAGGCCTCCTGCTATAGGTGCGCCACCCCGCCGCCACCCCGTGTCCCTGGGAGGATAGACCAGAAGTGCTGCACAAGAAGGTTTAATGCGGGTCCAGGGGGGTTGGAGAGAAGCAGGCCACAGGACTCAGCACGCGCACTCCTCTGCCTGCCAGGGCCAGGGGTGTGCGTGCCGGCAGGGCAGGGGAGGCCCCCAGGCTCAGCCTCTGCTGCCCTCACCCCCTCAGGGATGACTACCTGTCCCTGGAGGGTCCCTGCTGGACACCGGCCATCAGGCAGGCAGTGCGCTGGAAGTACGCCCCCATGGGACGCGACGCAGCGGGCCAGCCGTGGTACACCGGCCTGACCAACTCTGAGTCCCGGGAAGCCTGGTACACGCTCCCGCGGGCCCTGGACAGTGCGAACCGGGAGGCCTACGCCCTCTGGCATGGCTGTCACAGCCACCGGGAGCGAAGCATGCCCTCGGGTGAGTACTTGGCCTGCCCCCCCCACCCCTCCCAGCCCCAGGGGGAGATCCAGGGCCACAGATGACCTCCTACCCCACCCCTTCCCCCAACAGCCTACACCCAGCGCCTCCGGGAGACCGCCTGGTACGACCCTGTCCTCCCTGCCCAGTACAGGGTCCCCAGCACGCGGTGGGGGAGCGCGCTGTGGACAGACAGGCCCTTCCGGGGCAAGGAATACGGTGAGCGGGGGCGGTCAGGGGGGCCAAGGCCACCTCGGCTGGGGTTCAGAGTGGCCGGGGACGGGAGGTGACCTGGGTCCTGGCCCCGCAGCGGTCACCAGGCACCAGTACCAGGCGGAGCCGCCACGGCAGGGGTCTGACTACGTGCCGCTCCTGTCGGCGCCCCAGCGCCCACGCTACACCACGCAGAACCACAGGCGGTGGAACCTGGAACCCTACTGCCCCTCCACCAAGCAGCGGCCCCCATCCGTCTACACACCCACCCACTGGTAAAGTTCATGCTGCCCAACGCCTCTCTGCAGCCCCGCCTCCGTGCACCCCTCTACCTTCGGGGACCCTGGGGACCGCGGGTGGTCCAGCCACCAGCCAACACCCTGGCGACCTGAACTTGGGCCAGAGGTAGGCAGATGCAGGGCGTCTCAGCTGCCCTCTCCCCGCTCTGGACTCCGGGCACACAGCTGAGGCCACAGCCCTCACCCACGGGTGGCTCTTTATTCGTGGCCGGCAGGAGCCTGGGCGCAGGGCATGGGACTTAGTCCTCCCCACCCCAGCCTGAGGCTCCTGTCAGGCCCAGTGACCACACCATGGCCGAGGGGACCTGGTGGCACGGAGGAAACCACAGCGAGCCCGAGAGGAGGGGTGAGCCAGGCGCGCGCCTGGATCCCAGAGGGCTCACCTCCATGTCTGGGATCCTGACCGTCCTCCCCCCGCAGCCAGGCAAGGGTGAGGGCAGGGATGGGAGGGAGGGACCGCACGGACGGAGGGCTGCTCCTGGCCTCCGCGGGGCCTGGGACAGTTCGTGTTCACAGGACGGCGACTGAGGCGCGTGTGGCATCAGGGCTGGGCTCCAGGGTCCCCTGCAGGACAAGGGGGTGGGGGTGCAGTCAGTGTGGGGGAGGCTGCTGTGGGCCCACCCCTCCAGCCCCTGGTCCATGGGGTGGGGCACAGCTCGGACTCACAGCTCCGCAGGCGGATGGGCCAGAGGAAGAGACTGCACAGACAGAGGGTGGCAGCCACGCCTACGCCGCCGGTGGCCGCCACCATCACCCAGCGGTAGAAGCCCATGCAGGCCCTGCAGCAGATCTCCAAGCTGTAGGGTGGGGGAAGGGAGAAGCAGGGGCGTTGCCCTCTGTCAGGACCCTCCAGCATGGACCTGCTGCTCAGCTATTGGGCCACGAGAACCAGGGGGGTCACCCTCCACTCCCCCCCAACACCTGCCCCATCCTCTCCCATTCTGTCTCATGCGGGTCTGGCCCCATCACCACCACCTGCCTGGACCACCACTGTCCCCGAGGTCCCCGAGACCCCCGAGGCCCTGCACACCTGCCCCATCCCCTCCCTGCTCCAACTGCGTGGGCCTTCCCCCACACCCTTTCCTCCGACACCAAGCCCAGTCCTGCAACAGGACCTTTGTAGGGGTGGTTCCTCTCCATTTGCTTGGAACTCCCTGACAGGTCTCAGTCCAATGTCCCCTCCTCAAGGAAGCTCTCCCTGACCTCTTGCCCCAGACAGGTCTCCGTAAGTGGTGTTTCCTACACCCCCTTGCCGCTGCTTTGGATCACACGGTTCTATGCTTACGAAAGTAGCTGGTGTTTCCCCCAGGCCCCTGAGGATAGAGGAGCAGATGGGCTCTTGTTCCCAGATCCCAGGCTTCTGCGGGTCCCCACTCAGTGGTCTAGAACCATCTGGGTCTAGAACTAGGTTCTGAGGGTCTGAGCAGATTCCGGCTTTGCCCGGCCCTGCCCACACCTGGTACATCCGGACACCGCGTCCCCGGCGTACAACAGCTGGCTGGGTGCCCCAGGTCAGGAACAAGTGGGGCCCCAGTGTGCGAGCCCCGCCTGCGCGCTGTCCTCTGTCCAGGCCAAACCCCCAGACCCGGGGGGCGCCTGGCGGGCGCGTCCCCCCCCCCCCCGCGCGCTCCTCCGTGAATAAACGAGCGGCACTCACGAGCAGGGGTACAGGCTCTGGATGGCCATGACTGCCAGCCCATTGGCCACTTTATCCGAGAAGCTCATGGCCCCATACACGAAGGCTCCGCTGTGCTGGGGTACAAGAGCGGGGGGTCAGCACCCGCGGGCCGGACCCCAGCCCCGCCCCGCCCCGCCCCGCCGCCTCACCGTGTGGGGGCCGATGAGGTCAGCCGTCATGGCCAGCGAGGTGACGAGGATGGTGGCGCAGCCCATGCCCAGCAGCACGGCCGCCGCGTACACAGCCACGCCCAGCCTGTCTGCCAGCGCCACCCAGGCGGCGAAGGCCAGGATCACCAGGAGCCCCGCAAAGTAGGTCAGCTGCGGGGGGAGCAGGCCCGCGTCAGAGCCCTCTCCCCCCGCCCCGTCCGCGAGCTCAGGGGACTCGGAGGCCGGGCCGCTAACGCCAGGCACCGCAGTTAGAACCAAGCACGGTGACGGCGGCGTTCCTTGGCCGCCTCCGGGGCAGCCCCGCATCCCCAGCCACGCGGGAGCCAGACGCGGGGCCGCGCCCCTCTGGTCCCCGCCGCCCCCACCCACCACTTACGTTCCTCCCTAAGCTCCTGTTGACCGGCTTCATGAGGAAGGAGGAACAGAAACCACTGACGTACATCAGCAGCGGGATGGTGGCGATGAACTTCTGCGGGGGCAGGGCGGCGTGGGCTCAGCGGGCTGGGGGGGTGGGCGCACGGCGGGGAGCGGGGGCTGTGACCCCAGGCCCGCCCCCCCAGCTCACCTTGGGCAGGTTGAGGGAGTAGGTGAGGTACATGGCTATGTACGTCTGGGACAGGTTCACGATGAGCCTCGTGCTCATGTACAGCAGGCCCACCTGTGGCCGGCAAGCCGAGGGCGCGGGTCAGCAGGGATCGGGGGGCCCACGGCAGCCCTGCGGCGGCACCTGAGCCACTCGTGGTGACCGCCTGGCCAGCGGGCAGGGCCGACCGCGGCGACCGGAGGACGGCAAAGGGACCATCTGCCCCCGTGGCCGCCGTCCCCGCCATGCCCCTCCCCAGCCAGCCGCACACCTGGTAGAAGGCCGGCTCCCGGAGCCAGTGTTTCCAGAGCAGCAGGGGCCGGGCGGTCGCGGGGGCCAGCAGCGGGCTGTGCTCATCTGGCTCCTCCACCGGGGGCCGGCGCCCTTCCCGGGTGCCCAGGTGGAACAGAAGCGAGAAGACGGCTCCGACTCCTATCACCAACAGGGAGAGGCTCTGGAGGCCAGGCGGGAGAGGGGTCAGCGGCAGCGCTCTCAGCCCGAGCCCCGGGGTCAGGGCCACGGGGGTGTCCAGCCCGGGCCCCGCTCACCTGGAACACCTGCACGTCTTGGACCCCCAGCTGGTCGGTGACATTGCGGGCCACCTCCGTGCTCGGGGACCCCTGCAGGTGCAGCAGGAGCCAGGCGGCCCCATACACGGCAATGTTGGCCACCACGGTGAAGGCGTACCTGGCGGGGGCAGGGGAGGCTTCGGCACGGGACCCAGGGCATCTCTGGCTGGCAGGGCATTCAGCCCCCCAAACACGGGGTGGCCCAGGAGAGCCCCGGCGACACGTTATCTGATGACTGACACCTGCCCCACAACCCCACACAGACAGCCCAGCCGCCCAGGCCAGGGCACAGAGACTCCAGGAAGACCGGAGACACTCGGAAGCCAGGATTCGGGATTCCTGGTTCCTGGACCCTGGGCCTTGACAGGGCTGGGGCTCTGTGGTCTAGAAGCATCTGAGGCTACTGCTGCTTCTGGCCCCAGAGCAGTGTCCCTCCAGGGGCTGGGATGGGGAGGCGGAGCAGAGCCTCTGGATCACATGCCAGAACTCAGTTTCCCTTCCTGAAAGTGAGCACAAGACCCCAGAGATCAAAGTGAAGAGACCACAAGCCTGGCGGGAAAGTGTGCCCTGGAGCCTGGTCTCAGTGCCACCCGCCCCATCAGCTGAGGCCCGAGGGGTGTCCCTGGCCCCGCCGGGCTACGCCTGTGCCCTAATGTGGAACCCAGAGGCAGGGCTGGGAGGAAGCCAGGCTCGGCAGCACTGGGGCCAAGCAGGCCGCAGCGGGGGCGGCAAGGCCCCCGTGAAGATGCCACCACAACCCAAGCCACAGAGGAGCGCACATGTAGCAGGCACCCCCCGTGCCCCCAGGGCCCAGCCCCTCCTGGAGCTCCAGCCATCATCTGTGCAGGCCCTTCCTCCTGGAACTTGACCAGCTCTAACCCTTCCCTGCCGCACACCGTCCCACAGAGACACACACTGCTCAAGCCCACGAGGGGGCCTGTGACGATTGCCAGGAGGATTAAAGACGGGCCTAGAAATGTGCCTGTACACAACAAGCACTCCATAAATGCTTCTAGGTTCTCTCCAGGAGAACTTCCTGTCTGTGCCTCAAGCAAGTCAACGGGCCAACCGTCTCCACGCCAGGCAAGCAGGATTCTAAGATGACCCTGGTCCCACCCAGTCCAACCCCTACCCCACGGGAGGGGACTTGTGAATAAAGGTTAAGGGATTCTACAGCTCAAATTAAAGGAGTTGGTCCTGGGTGAGCCAGACCTCATCAGGAGAGCCTTAGGAAAACCTAAGCCTCCGCTGAGACCCCAGCCCTAACGGGTGCCCTGATGGGAGCCTCCAGACAGACCAGGGAGCATCAGGCTCTGGGTTTCTGCTCTGGTCATGACCTCAGGGTCACAAGATCGAGCCCTGTGTCGGGCCCTGCGCTTAGTGGGGAGTCCAAGATCCTCTGCCTCTCCCCCCACCCTCTAATAAATCTTGGAAAAAGGAAAATACAGCTGATACGAGCCAGACCCCTAACCCACAGAAACCACAAGCCGCACGGGCACGCGGTCTAACGCCGCCAGCTTGGGGCGCGGCAACGGCTGATTAACACACCACCGAGCAGGCCCGGGAGCTGGGGCGGAGAGGCCGAGCAGAGCCCAAGGGCAGGAAGGGCCTGAGGGCTGGGCGGAGGCTGTACCTGAGGGCCGTGAGCTCCACCTTCTCGTGGTCACTGGTGGCGAGCTCCGGGATGAGGCTGAGGTGGGCGATCTGCGTGGCCGCCCAGCCGAACTGGAAGACCACGACGAAGGGCCCGTAGTAGAGGAGGGCGGCCCACTCCGGCGTGGTGGCCCCGCAGCCCAGGCAGGGGCTGAAGATGAAGGGGAAGGACAGCAGGACACAGACGGTGCCTATGGGTGAGCAGAGGGAGGGGGGAGGTCACACTCCAGGGCCTCACCGGGGGGGACCCTCCCACAGTCACACAGTGGGGGTGAGAGGCCACGGTTCCCATGACAAATGAGGAAACCGAGGCAGAGAGACCTGGGGTGGCCCCGAGGTCATGCAGCCCAAGAGGACAGCGGGGCCCCCAATGTCTGATGTGGAAACTGAGGCACACCACGGGCCGTCGTGTTCCCAAGGTCACGTGCTGCAAGTACAAGGCAGGGCCAGGACCTACGAGAGGACAAGAACGGGGCTTCCCCCTGCCAGCATCAGGGTCCCCAGGGTGCTGCCTTGGTGACAGGTGGGGAAACGGAAGCACAGAGGACCTGTGGGGTCCCCTGGAGCGCTGCCCGCCACAAACACCAGGGATGCCACAAACACCACAAACACACCGTTTATGCGCGCACCTTCCCTTCCCACCTCCCGCCTGGACCTCCGCCCGCCCCCCAGCTCCTGCCAAGCGTCCCACCGCGCTCCAGGCAGGCAGGAGGCCAGGTGACGCTGGGTCAGGCTATGGTGGACCCTGCCCTCACTGAGCCCCAGTGTCTATCAGCTCATGGGGTGGGAGGGCGTCTCTTCCTGGAAAAACCCGATACCTCAGAAGAAGCCCGAGTCTGTGGGGCAGCCAACAGGCCCTGCACGACCTGCCCCATCACCCCCACCCACTCAGGCCGTGTCCGAGCCCCAGCCACACAGGTTCAGTCCTGCCCCAGGGCCTTTGCACCAGCTCTGTGTCCTCTGCTCCCCTCACATCCTTTCATACCTCAGGACTTGACCCAAATGCCACCCCCTCAGAAAAGCTCTCCCTGACCACCGCAGTCCCCAGCAGTCCCCTCCCTGTGCTGACACAGTCTGAACATGGCTTTCTTCTCATATGTGTTAGCATACACAGGGACTCTTTTGTCTCCACTTGTTTCCTGCCTGCCTCCCCCACCAGACGGGCGCTGGGAGGGTGGGCAATAAGTCTCCTGAGGTCACTTCTGGGGCCCCGGCCACCAGCACAGAGCCTGGCGCGTATCTTTTGGACAAGCGAATAATTATACTAGTGTCGTCCACTTACAGCCCCAAGAGGTGGGTGTTACTATTCTCCCCACTTTCCAGATGAGGACACAGGTTCAGTGTGTGAGTCCCTGGGCCCTGAGCCATGCTCCTTCCCTCTGCCAGGCCAGGCCCAGCTCAGCACACTCTCCCCCCACTCCCTGCTGGGCCTAGCAGCTGACCTTCCCTCCTCCCTCCAGGCTCTGGACCTCATGCCCCAGACCCTAGGGCCGCCTCCATAGCCCTGGGATGGAGAAATGAAAGCAAAAGCACCCTTCCTTGCTATTTCTCTGGAACTGGAGCCTGGGAGGGGCATCCTGAGCTCATGTCTGGATGCCCCAGGGGCCGCCTCGGGGCCAGGCACAAACTATGTAGACTCTGATCAGAAGATTGTGCTGATCTGGCCAGAATCCACCCCAAAGCCGGCCAGGCCAGGTTAACCATTGCCTGGCCGGGGGACCTCGGGCAAGCAACTGTGCCTCCCTGGGCCGCAGTTCCCACAAAGTATGGACATTGAAAATACCCGCCTCCCAAAGTCAGCATGAGAACCAAGGGTTAACGTAGGAAAGCGGGAACTCCTATGGCTCTCGGTCACTTCCTGCCTCAGCAGCTTCGAAGCTGGGCTAGGTCACACTTACACAGCTGTTTCAACAGGCTGGGATGTCCCCCCCCCACACATTCCTACACTCCTACTCATCCTTCAAAACCCCAAAGCTAATGTCCTCTTCCTCAGACCTCCACTTCTCCTTTGTGAAACCCACTCCAGCCACGTGCCCCAGCCCAGACCCCACAGGAAAATCCATGTGTGGCTCTAAGGGTCCTCTCTGGGCTAGAGCAAGGGAGCCCAGAGGGCCTGCTAAGGGGAAAAGTGAACCCATAGACTTGGGAGCAAAAAGAGAGATGTGGGCCCCATTTCCAAGGTGACTTTCACTCAAGCCACCTCATCAGGCCAAGAGGGGCTGCCCCAGCTTCCTCTCTCCACAGATCCTCCCGGAGCTCCCCACATGCTCCCCCCGAGGTGGAGACAGGGTGCAGTGGAGGTCTTGGAGGCCAGTAGGGGCCCCTTTCCCCCAGGCCTGTTTTACATAAACACGAAGCCTTCAGTTCTTTATTTACAAGGGTGCCTAACCCCTGCCTCTGCTGGGGGACTCGGATTTTCCCTGAGGGGGTCAGGCGGACCCTCCCACCGACGAGAGGGGCACCCCACCAGGCCTGGGGGCACGTGCAGAGTCTGCTGCCCAGCGCCCTTCCCACAGGGGCGGGGGCTCCATCCCCTCAGGGTGGTCAGTCTCCCCTGTCCAGCCCAGAAAAAAGACTCCCCCCTGCCCCCACCTACCAGGCCGCAGAGCTATCTTGTGTGTCTGTCCACGAGTTTATCTATTATGAGCAAAAGTGCCCTGAGGACTGGGCCCAGCTCTGCAAGTGATCCCCGTGTCAGCCCAAAGGGGGGCAGCTTTCGCGTCTGTTTTTCCAGAGGAGGTGATCGCTGGGCTGTCTCTCCCTGCTTCCCTCCCTGGCAGCTCAGTCTCAAGGGACCCGGTGCCCGAGAAATCTGACATCCGGCCACTTGGAAGTCCACCGCACCTTTGCAAAAACGCCCCCCGCCCCAAGCCCAGGGCGGATCACTGCCCCCCCCCCCCGGTCTCTGCCCCCATCAGTCAGCCCCTCCGATCTTCTAGAAAGCTGCTACCCAAAATTCACAGGACTGAGCAGGATTTCTGGGCCTGCCTCCCGAAATGCCCAGCTGGCCCCAGACGCCAGGATGTGGCAGGCACTCCTACCAGCGAGAGCATGGCAGAGAAAGAGGCTGGGGCTCATCTCACGGCCCAGGATCTGTGGCGGCAGAGAAGGGGCGCTGGGAGGCCTTATCAAGGGTGTGCACTGGGCAGGACACCCTGGCTCCGGCGGCACCTGCCTCCTCCCCGCAGCAGCGGGGGTGTTCTGACGGCTCCCCCAGAACACGGGTTGACCCCGTTAGCTTCACAGACCCCACCCCTCAGCCAGACACACGGAGACCCCTGCCTCTTGGGTCTTACCTGGCCCCCAAGCCTGGGCTCCCTAGCGCAGCACCCCTAAACCACCCAAGCACCAGGTTGCCTGTGATGGGGCAGAGGGTGGGCAGGAGTGCACTGGAGACACGGACAGACTGATGGAGAGGGCTCCAGGCAGCCTGCCCCTCACTCAGAGCTGTCCTGGGTGGTCACCCAGAGAGACAGATGGGAAAGCCCAGCCGGACCAGGCCAACTGACAGCGGGGGCACCAGCAGTCACACCCAATCCAGAGAGGGCTCGGGATGCCGGTGGGAGTCAGACAGAAAAACAAAGGGAAGTGCCACTGGAAGGTCATGTGAGTGGTCAGGTGGCAGACAGAAGGAGTACAGAGCCGTTAAGCAGACAGATGGAGGAGGTCAAGGATGGGGCAATAGAAAGGTACAGAGGAGCTAGACAGAGAGGTTCAGGCAGTAGGGCTGGCAGGCAGTCAGAGGGGGTAGGCTCAGGCCAGGGGAAGGCAGTCAGAGGGGAGAGGCTCAGGCCAGGGGCAGGCAGTCAGAGGCGGGAGGCTCAGGCCCCAGGGCAGGCAGGCAAAAGGGGAACGGGAAGGCCCCGGGGGCAGGCAGTCGGAGGGAGGAGGCTCGGCCGCGACTTACCGACCAGGTGCCAGGCCTTTCGGGGGCCGCAGCGGACACAGCGGCCGGCGGCGCGGTCGGCCTCGTAGCCCACGAGGGGCGTGCACAGCCCGTCGGCCACCTGGCCGAGCAGCAGCAGCAGGCCGGCGCCGCGCGAGCTGTAGGCGCGCACCGAGTGCAGGTAGAGCAGCAGGTAGGTGAACCACATGGACGCGCACAGGTCGTTGAGGAAGTGGCCCACGGCGTAGCTCAGCCGCGCGGCCAGCGACAGGGACTGCGGCGGCGCCCCCGCTCCGGCCGCCGGGGGCCCTGGGCCCATGGCCGCGCTCCGCACCCGGGCCGGGCGATCTGGCGCGCGACAGACACGACCCCGGCGCGCGAGCCGACCGCGCCCGCCTGTCCCCGCGCCACCGCCCAAGCCCGCCTCGCCGAGCGCGCCTGCGGCCGCCGGGCCGCGAACCCAGACTAAGGCCCGGGCGGGGCGGGGCGGGGAATGCTGGCGGCCGCCTCCACCAATCGGAGCCGTGCGCCGGGGCCCGAGAGCCAATAACCAGGCTGGGGGCGTGGCCTCGGGGGCTGGATCCGCCCCCCACGCCCCGCGCCGACGGGATGGGACGGTCCTAGCGCCCGACGGCTCCCCTTGGCGTTAGCGGGACCCTCACGAGCTGGGGGGCGACGCAAGGGCGCCCACACCAGACTCCTGCCTTCGGGTCCGCGTCACCCCGGCCGGCCTGCAGCTTTATGAGGCCTACTGTGTGGACGGGGGAGGACGAGGTGGGCTGGGGGTGTGGGGGATGGGGGAGAATTCCGAGCCCGAGCGGCCACTCCTCGGGGTCCGGTACCTTCCCGGCCCGGAGAGATCCAATCGGACGCGGAGAGGACGCATTCGTTCTAATTAATTAGTTATTAAGGATAATAATGGGGGTAATCATCATAACAACACCAGCTGGGATTTAATGATCGCTGACTGTGCCAAACGCCCCACGTGGGTTTGCTCACCCAAGCCGGGAGGGAAGCGGAGCGAGTGTCTCCCATTTCACAGGCGACCAACAGGCCCGGAGAGCGGGGAGGGCGCGCTCGGGGGCGCACTGAGTCAGGTGCATGCGACGCCGCCCGAGGCCTGCGCTCAGAACCCCTCCCCACTCTCCTCCAACGGTCCTCCCACCACTGGGTCACCACACCAGCGGTTTCAAGTTCCTCCTAGCCCTGCGTGCAGGCGTCCCCCACCCTTCGGCGCCTCCTCCACCAGCGGTTAAACACCTGCACTCCCGAGCCGGACGCTTGGGGTCCAGATCCAGCCCCACCCCCTCCTAGCTGGTCCAGCTCCGAGGAGTCCTTTAACTCTTGTGGGGTTTCAGTCTTCCCAGATCTAGAATGGGTATAATGTGCACTACTACAAGTCATACGGGGCGCCTGGGAGCTGGGCCCATAGAGGGTGTGATTCTTGATCTCAGGGTCCTGAGTTCCAGTTCAAATTGGGTGAGAGGTTCCTTTTTTTTTTTTTTTTTTTTTTTAAGATTTTCTTATTTATTTGTCAGAGAGAGAGGGAGAGTGAGCGAGCAGGCAGACAGAGTGGCGGGCAGAAGCAGAGGGAGAAGCAGGCTCCCTGCCGAGCAAGGAGCCCGATGTGGGACTCCATCCCAGGACCCCGGGATCATGACCTGAGCAGAAGGCAGCCACTTAACCAACTGAGCCACCCAGGTGTCCTGAGAGATTCCTTTAAAAATAAAATCTTATTTTTTTTTTTTTAAGTGATATAGGGGCACCTGGGTGGCTCAGTTGGTTAAGGAAATGCCTTCGGCTCAGGTCGTGATCCTGGAGTCCTGGGATTGAGTCCCTGCATGGGGCTCCCTGCTCAGCGGGGAGTCTGCCTCTCCCTCTGACTTTCCCCCCACATGCTCTCTCTCTCTCTCATTCTCTCTCAAATAAATAAAATCTTTTTAAAAACAAAACACAAAAAAAAACCTGAGGGGCACCTGGGTGGCTCAGTGGGTTAAGCCTCTGCCTTCAGCTCAGGTCATGATCTCAAGGTCTTGGGATCGAGCCCCACATCAGGCTCTCTGCTCGGCAGGGAGCCTGCTTCCCCCCCCCTCTCTGCCTGTCTCTCTGCCTACTTGTGATCTCTCTCTCTGTCCAATAAATAAAATCTTTTTTAATTAAAAAAAATAAAAACCTGATATAATTGTTAGCTTTTTTTTTTTAATTGTTAGCTCTTAACAGTCTCAGCCAGAAAGTTTTCTCATTACCCCCTCCTCCCGCGTCACTCATACAGTACTCTGGGCTGCCTCCCATCACAACCTCCATATCTGCTCTCCCCCAACCCTAGCTGCGGCCCCGCCCCCCAACTATGATCCCCATGAAGGCAGGGGCTGATCAGTTACACACACAGGAGCTCAAGAAATACCTATCCAAGGATTGTATGGTGGGAACGGAGAGAGGAGAGAGGTTGAAAAGAGCAAGCAGGAACTGGGAAACAGGAACCCACTAAAAGAAGCAGAGGCTCAGACAGCCCAGCGGGGTCCCAGCCCAGACGCCCACATGGATGCAGACCACCCACCCCAAAGCCCACTTTTTTAGTGAAAAGGAGCCTGAAAAATGGGTGTGGGTGAGTGAGGTCATGATAACCTGGCTGGGGAGCGGGGAGATAAGGGGTCACTGCTTCGGAGGAGATAAGGAGAGACAAGAATCTCAATTCTTTCTTCCCTGCCGGGCAGTGCTCCCTCTCCCTTTCTCTGGGGGGAGTGAAAGTGACGTAAAGAAATTCTTGCCTCGGCTCTACACGCCGTTTAAAAATACTTGCCTACGTTTCTTTAACATTTTTTTAAAGTTCTTATTTAGGGACGCCTGGGTGGCTCAGTTGGTTGAGCGGCTGCCTTCGGCTCAGGTCATGATCCCAGCGTCCTGGGATCGAGTCCCACATCGGGCTCCTTGCTCGGCGGGGAGCCTGCTTCTCCCTCTGCCTCTGCCTGCCTCTCTGTCTGCCTGTGCTTGCTCTCTCTCTCCCTCCCTCTCTGATAAATAAATAAATAAAATCTTAAAAACTTAAAAAAAAATAAAGTTCTTATTTATTGATTTCAGTCCTCTCTACCCCCAAGGTGGGGCTTGAACTCGAGACCCTGAGATCAAGAGTCACACACTGCGCGTCCGAGCCAGCCGGGCACCCCTCACCTAAGCTTTGTGTTCCCATTTCTCTTCTCCTTTCAGGCCGTGTCCCTGGGGCATCTTACACTACTTCTTGCCCATTTTGCAGAGAAAACAGGCTCTTACAGAAGTCCCTTGCCGGAGGGCACGTAGAGAACAAGAGGCGGATTCAGGATCCAGACTGGGCTCCCCGCATGATCGGCAGCATCTCTGAGTTCTTTATTCTCGGGCAGGGGAGGGCCCACCTGAGGAGGAAAGGTGCCCCGTGTTTACTCTTCCCAGCCCCCTGCAGGGTTCTGGAACCCGCGGGGAGCATCCCTGGGCAGACCCAGCACAGGGGGGCGTTTGGCAGAAACACCGGCATATCTCGGGGTCTTCCCGCCGCAGGGGGCAGGCTGCCTCTGACCTTCGTCCTTCCTTCCTTCCCTCCTCCCTCCCTGGGCTCCCTCATCCAGCACACCTGGCCCTCACGCTGAGCAGTGCAGGAACCCCAAAGATTCTGAAGCCCAGTCGGAAGCGGGGACAGAGCCGGCCCCGGCCCCTCCGTGGTGGGTGCTGGAGCCGGAGGGGCCGGACACCAGACGCGGGAGGGCTGCGGAGTCTGGACATTACCTCCAGGCCACTGGGGAGCCGTGGAAGGCTTGGGCGAGAGAGCTGGGAAAGTCCGATAGGAAGTCAGATGGGGGTGGGGATGGGGGCTTGTCCATTCCGAGGCAGGCCTGGGCCCCAGGGGTTGGGACAGCAGTGCGGAGCACACACGCCCCCCGCCCCCCGCGAGAGCAGGGGTGAGATTTGCGGGGAGGATCAGAGAAGGTCCTGCCTTGAGAGAGGATGTGAGAAAGGAGAGTTGAATGCCTGCCTCAGGAACAGGATAGAGACAGGCTTGGCGGTCCCGAGAGAGATCCAGGACAGACTTTGATGTCCCCAGAACATCCCAACTGTCCCCACCCCCTGCTGGGGGTCGGATGTCCTGGTGGCCCCAGTCCAGCTGCAGGTGGGAAGGAGGGGGGTTCACTTTGATCTTCTCTCAGACCAGGCTCCCCATGACTGGGAGCACTGGAGGGGGGGGTGCGGGTGGAGGGAAGGGGAGGGAGAGTTCCGAGAAACCCTGGGAAACCTGGGAAAAACAGCCAGGAACTTTGCTTAGGTCCTAGGGTGGCTGTGCGTCAAACCCAGATGGTCCCTGGCAAACCCAAAAGCGTCAGTTTCCCTTTCTGTGAAGTGGGCACGAGAGCAGCCGTGCTGAAGTGGCCTACGGGAGATGAGGCAGGTGCGGATTCAGCCTGTGGATCAGGGTTTGCCAGCCTGGGCGGGACTGACCCAGGCATCGGCTCGTTCTCTGGGGTGGGGGGCTGCCCTGGGCATCACAGCCCCCAGCCTCCAACTTCAGAAGCCAGCGGCACGCCCTCCCCTCACCATGAATCATCACAAGCAAACATGTTTCTGGGCATTGTCCAGTGTCCCCTGAACTACCCTGGGCGGCAGCCACTGTACTAGAAAATTCTCTGAACAGGGTCTGAGCTGCCCAGGCCAAGCCAGCTACTACCACTCCCAGCGGCACTGACCCCGGTTCTAAGGGAGAATGTCAGTTAAGCTCCTTAAACCCTCCCCACGACCTCCTGAGGGCAGACGCAGTTATCGTCCCACTTTGCGGAGGGGCTGACTGGGGCACAGTTTTGGTAGATGGCTCAAGTCACACATCTAGGGCTCGGGGCTACCTCCCTGACCTTCTGAGGGTCCTGCAGCAGCCGGGGGTGCCCTGTCCTCAGGGGCCTGAGGCCCCTGCCCACCCCCCCTTTTTTGGGACAGCTGTGATCCCTGCTTCCCTGCTGTGTCCTCAGCCCTCCATCGCCCCTCCCAGTGGACCCCTGTGTTAACATCTGTCCCTAAAAGAGCCAGAGGAGGGTTGGGGTGTCCCAGGAGCGCCAACCACACCCTGATTCTTCCTGGGGGTTAAACTACCTCCTGTCGGGAATAAGAATCACATACTTCAGTGGGAGACACAGCTACAACCCAGCCATTCCGTGTCCTCTGACCTCTCCTGGAAAAGCAGGCAACGGTGAAAGTCCTAACCCCCCAGGACCTTGGAATTCAACATTTGGAAATAGGGTCATTGCAGAGGCGGTGGGCTAAGACGATGGCACGTGGGGCAGTCGCCCGTGGACCCAACACAAGGGGAAAGCTGGGTGCACACATTCAGGGAGAAGCCAAGGGGCAATGAAGGCAGAGAGATTGGGGTGACCCTTGGACCAGCCAAGCAACACTTGGCAGGGCCAGTGACCCCCAGAAGCTGGGAGCGCCTGGGGCGGATTCTCCCCTAGGACCGCAGAAGGAACCAGATCTGAGTTCCTGGGTATAGGAAAAGTTTTAGTAAGAAGTGGAATATTTGCATAATAACAATTTCTTTTTTTTTTTAATTTATTTATTTGTCAGAGAGAGAAAGCGAGCACAGGCAGAGGGAGAAGCAGGCTCCCTGACGAGCAAAGAGCCCGATGTGGGACTCGATCCCAGGACACTGGGATCATGACCTGAGCCGAAGGCAGCTGCTTAACCAACTGAGCCACCCAGGCGTCCCCATAATAACAATTTCAAAAGCAAATGTTTAGGCCATCCTTAATGGATCTTGTACTTCTAGGACTGCCAGTTGGGATTCTGTACCTGGCTTCCAGCTGGACAAAATTTCCCAGGGAGGC
This sequence comes from Mellivora capensis, assembly GCA_004024625.1. NCBI lineage: Eukaryota > Metazoa > Chordata > Mammalia > Carnivora > Mustelidae > Mellivora > Mellivora capensis. The sequence goes on from PISX010002309.1 coordinate 61,596, forward strand.
ACAGAAATGATGCAAAGAAGTGAACATGAAATTTACGACTTTAGACAGCTGGGGTCGTTGGTTTTACAGAGGGCTAGCTTTTATTTATTTATTTTTTTTAAGATTTTATTGATTTGAGAGAGAGAGATCATGCAACTGGGGAGAGGGGCAGAGGGAGAGGCAAAGGGAGAGAATCCCAAGCAGATTCCATGGTGGGTGCGGAGCCCATCGCCAGGCTCAATCTCATGATCCGCAGATCATGACCCTGAGATCATGACCTAAGCTGAACCAAGAGCTGGTCACACAACCAACTGAACCACCCAGGCACCCCCACTGAGATCTAGGTATTGAGATAACTAAATGCTGCTGAGAAAAAACAAGGGGCGCCTGGCTGGTTCAGTGCGTGGAGCTGGTGACGCTTGCTCTTGGAGTCATGAGTTCAAGCCCCACATTGGGTGCGGAGCCTACTTGAAAAAAAAGGGGGAAAAAAACTGCTTTAAAATTTCAGGGCAGGGGCGCCTGGGTGGCTCAGTGGGTTAAAGCCTCTGTCTTCGGCTCAGGTCGTGATCCCAGGGTCCTGGGATCGAGCCCCTCTATGGGCTCCCTGCTCTGTGCGGAGTCCGCTAGAGATTGTCTCCCTCTCCCTCTGCTTCATCTCTCGCTCTCTCTTTAACACAAATAAATAAATAAATACACACACACACACACACACACACACACACACACACACACACATATATATGTATATACATATATACATATTTTTTTTTAATCAACCTCAAAACACTTCCTTTCTTTTTAATGTCCCGGAGACCCCTGAGTTTCTCGTGCGGGAACTTAGGAGCGGGGAGGACTGTTTGCAGCGCAACCCTTGTCAATCAAGCCAAAGAGGCGGGGCTTGGAGGGCAGGGCTTGCCCTACCTTCCAGCTGGGACTTCTCACCTACAGTATTTTAAGACAGCAGAGGGAGGCGAGGGCGGTGCGTCCGGAGAAGCAGCGGAGCGGCGTCTGGAATCTGGGTCTGTCAAGATTCCTAGCCCTGGGCTGCTTCTTACAGAAACAGGTGTATTGAGACTGAATTCACATACCATACAATGCACCCATTTAAAGTGTGCAATTCTGGGGCGCAGGGTACCTCAGTGGGTTAAAGCGTCTGCCTTCCGCTCAGGTCATGGTCTCAGGGTCCTGGGATCGAGCCCCCGCATCGGGCTCTCTGCTCAGCGGGGTGCCTGTTTCCCCCTCTCTCTGCCTGCCTCTCTGCCTACTTGTGATCTCTCTCTCTCAAATAAATAAATAGATGTCTTTTTTAAAAAAAGATTTTATTTATTTACTTGACAAACAGATCACAAGTAGGCAGAGAGGCAGGCAGAGAGAGAGGGGGAAGCAGGCTCCCCGCTGAGCAGAGAGCCGGATGCGGGGCTCGATCCCGGGACCCTGGGATCATGACCTGAGCTGAAGGCAGAGGCCTTAACCCACTGAGCCATCCAGGCGCCCCCTGAGGCCTTTCATATATTTACATTTATGCAACCATCACTGTAGTCTAATTTTAGAACATTTTGATCACTCAGAAGGAATCTCCCTGCCCATCCGTCATCTCTCCCCATCCCCATCCCCATCCCCAAGAATTCCCGAGCCCCAGGCAACCGCTCATTTGCTGTCTCAATGGATTTGCCTGTTCGGGACCTTTCATATGAACAGAGCCACACACTTGTGGTTTTTTTGTGACTGGCATCTTTCACGGAGCCTCATGTCTTCAAGATTCACCCCTGTTGCCGCATGAATCAGCATTTTAGTCCTTTTCCCTTTTTTAAGTTTATTTATCTTCATGATCTCTACACTTAACATGGGGCTCGAACTCACGACCCAGAGATCAAGAGGCACGGGCTACTCCGACCGAGCAGCCAGGCGACCTTAATGTATTCCTTTTTATGGCCACTAACGTTCCAGTAGATGAACGGACCACATTCTGTTTATCTGCTCATCCACGGATGGGCATTTGGGTTGTTTCTACTTTTCAGCCGTTGTGAATCGTGCCAGCTGTGAACATCCGTGCACAAGTTCCCGCGTGGACACGTGTTCTCGGGTCTCTTGGGTATATCCTAGGCATGGGATTTCTGGATCGCATGGTAACTTCATGTTCAAGGTTTTGAGGAACTGCTTGGCTGTTTTCCAAAGCCCTTGCCTCTGAGAAATTTACTATATTTCCTCATTTGTTTATTCAGCAAATCTGGTTGAAACAGCCACTTAGGCTACATCACCAAAGCTGTGCTTAATACCGAGTAACTGCAGATTTGACCCCCCCCCAGAGACGTGAAGTCTTAATGGGTCAGCGGGGAGCTTTCCCTCTCCACCCCAGAGGAAAAGGAGAGAATCTGCCTTAATTAGACCTCCTGCTCTCCCCCCTGCTAAGGGAAGGTGACCTTTCGAGGAGGAACAAACCATTCTTCTCTCTTGCTCAGAAGGTCCTTGCCCCTTCTTCCATCCCATATAACCTTCCATTTTGTAGTGCTCTTTGCAGCTCCCGTCTACTTGCTGCGTGGAATGCTGTCCCATTCGTGAGTCCCTCGACAGAGCCAATGACATCTTCAAATCTATTTCTCCAAATGTTCATTAGTGGTTCCTGGCTGGCTTGGTCATACAGAGCATGTGAGTCTTGATCTTAGGGTAGTGAGTTCAAGCCCCACATTGGAGGTAGAGATTACTTAAATAAATGAAGCAAAAAAATTTTTTTAACAGAGGAGGCAAACACATGGAGAAAAATTAAGACAGGGTGTACAGGGTAAACCTCATTGAGAAGGTGACATTCGAGCAAAGATCTGAAGGAGATTAAGCAGTGAGCCAGGCAGGTAATCAGGAGGAAAGGGCACAAGAGGTGCAAAGGCCCAGGGGCGGGGTGTGTGTGTGTGTGTGTGTGTGTGAGAGAGAGAGGGTGTGAAATGAAATGGACGTATCCGTATTTGAGGAACACCAAAGAGGCAGAGAAGGGAAATGAGGGCAGAGTGGTGATGTGGGCAAGTCGTTTGGGGTCTAATAGGACATCGTGAGCATTGAGTGACCCCAACTGTCACCCTGAGAGTAGGAGAAGTCCCAGTTCAGGCCATAAGACCATACTGCCGCGGTGGGGTGGGCGGGGGGGGGGGGGGGTGGTACGGGCGATCCCCCCAAACCCCAGAGCAGAGCCTCCCGCCCCTACATCTTCACGAGGTCCTTGCAACCTTCTTGTCTCACTTCCTCTTTCCAAATGCTTTCAGCCCAGTTCTGGACCTCAGCTCCGCAGCATCCCAGCCTCCCCGTCCTAAACATGGTGCAAGGTCTCCATTGCACAGGGGAAAGCAGAGCCCGCACCGGGAGAGCAGCCCGCGCCGCTCACCGCAGGACTCGGCACAGCGGGGTGCCGGGGTCCCTAAATTCAGTGAATAGATGGCCAACCTCCCCGCCAGGCCCACCTTGTCCTGGGGCGGGGAGAGCTTAACCCCCTTTCCTAGCAACTGGCCGCCGTCTCCATGACAACTAGGGAGGGGCCCGATCTGGCCCTGCTGGTCCGGGGATCCCTCAGGGGCGGGGAGTCTCGCCTTCACTCGGAGAGGAGGAGTCCGAGCCGCGCCTACTGGCCCTTTAAGGGGCTCCGCCCGGCGAGGCCTCAGAGCGCCCTGATTGGTCCCGAGAGCGGACGAGTGCAGCCGAACTTGACGCATCCGCCCGCACCCTTCCGTAATCCACCTCCCACGCGGCCCCGCTGTTGCCCCAGCCAATCGCCGGCCGGCGCGCCAACCTTCATCTGCATGGTCACGCCCCAGGGAAAGACTGCACCCAATCCGACAGCTCGCGGAGGCCGTATTAGCATGCCGGGGGCGGGGCGAGCGGCAGGGGCGGGCTCGGGGCGGTTGGTTGGAGAGGCGCAGCAGCCGAGAGGTCCGGGAAAGTTTCTTTGGAGGTGAAAACAGCCGCGGAACTCGGGGCCCTGCGAGGGGGTGGGGGCAAGGGGGGCCTGGGGCCGGGGAGGGGCCCCTCCCGGACCGGGGAAGGGTGGGCCGGCCCTTCCGGGGGGCGATCGCCCAACAAAGGATCCCCGGGGCGGCCGCCCTCGAGGGCCTCCCCGCCCCTGGATCCGGCCCCCCCAAACACCCCGGGCCCGGCATTCCGGAGCTCCCCCGCTGGGCCACCCCGTCGGCGGCTCGGGCGCCCCTCACTCGGCCACGCGTCTGCCTTCCAGGTGGGGCCGGGAGCGGCCATGTCCCACGGCTCCAAGCAGCCCGGCGCGGCCGCCGCGTGAGTGCGACATCCCCTCCCCCAGCCCACTCGGGGCTGCAGCCCAGCCCCCGCCCGCCCTGTCGGAGCTCCTCGCCCCGCGCCCCCCAGGGTCACTGCCGGGGCAGAACCAACCCCTTCCGTCCCCACCGGCCTCTTTCCCCGCCACTCCCCGGCTCAGTTCCTCCCAGAGGTCCCTACGGTCCCTCTAGTGCTCCGGCCCCGTCCCGCGGGTTAATGACCCCCGCAGACTCCTCCTCCCAGGACTCGGGCCCCCTCCGTGCCACCTCCGCGGTCGGGGATGGAGGTGAGGATGGGGGTGACCCTGGCATCCCGTGGCTCCAGGCCGGCGGGCGGCAAGGCTCCGGGGCAGCATGGGGGCTTCGTGGTGGCTGTCAAGCAAGAGCGCGGCGAGGGCCCCCGGGCCGGCGAGAAGGGGTCCCACGAGGAGGAGGTGAGTCCCGAGTCCCTGCGAGGTGGTGGGGGAGGCTCAGGGACTCGCCGGTAGCCTGGAAGCCCCACCCCGGACTAGATTTGAATTCGCTGTGGCCCCGCCCACAGTCCAGATTTTCCTCGGGATGGTGAGGTCCCGCCACATGCCACGCCCCCAAGAGATCCTCTGCCACTAAGCCCAGGCTCCGCCCATCGCCCAATATCAGCTCCGCCTACTACCCTGTGGGAGGCACCTTCCCGTCGTCCTGTGGGTCCTTCCTCCAACTTAGAGGCGACGCCCACGACAGAGACCACGCCCACAAGCGGGGCTTAACCCTGTCTCAGATGATCAGCGCCCGGGAGGGACCTCGGAGCCCTGCCCTCTCCCAATCCTGGGCCTTGACCAAGCCATACCTACAGGCCTTCCCGGCCCTGTCTCCTGGATAGGCCCCGCCCACCCCCCCTAGCCCTCTCCCAGCCCTCCAGGCCCCTCCCAATGGCGCGGTCCGGTTCTGCAGCCGGTGAAGAAGCGCGGCTGGCCCAAGGGGAAGAAGCGGAAGAAGATCCTGCCAAATGGGCCCAAGGCACCGGTCACCGGCTACGTGCGGTTCCTGAACGAGCGGCGTGAGCAGATTCGCACTCGCCACCCGGATCTGCCCTTTCCCGAGATCACCAAGATGCTGGGTGCTGAGTGGAGCAAGCTGCAGCCGGCCGAGAAGCAGGTGTGCAAGGCGGGGGCTGCCCCAGGACCACTGACCTTGGCCCGACCCCCTCGGACACTGCCCTGCAGCTACATCCCCCAAAGGACAGAATGTGGAGGGTCCTTGCTCCCGCCTGGAGAACTGACCACTCATGGGCTCTCCCCAGCAGGCTGAAGCCAGGGGAGGCCAGCAATAGGCAAGAATCGACATAAAAATAATCAACGTGGATAGGTGTGAGGAAGTAGGGCTGGGGGCCGGATATTTATGGGCTGCCTTCCGGTTTTCAAGTCCTGGTCATTAACTTAAAATTGCAAAGATCTCAAGGAAACAAAACAGAGCAGTAGTCTGTGCCCTCTAAGTGGGATTTCAGCAAGCGAAATGGGGGCGGGGGGGGGGGGTGTGCAGTCCAGCCTGGAGATGGGCGCCTGCGGTCAGACAACAGGGAGAGGTTGAGAACAGCGGGAGTTTAGGGGGAGGGCCCTGAGCTGTGGGCCGAGGAGGCAGGTTTTGTCTCCAAGGCCAGTAGGGAGCTCCGGGAAGGAGGCGCACAGTGAGCCAGATAGGGTGTTGGTGGCGGAGGCCCGCCGCCCCTGCCCCTGGGCCAGGCCGAGCCTCCCGCTGCCCCACCAGCGGTACCTGGACGAGGCGGAACGGGAGAAGCAGCAGTACATGAAGGAGCTGCGCGCCTACCAGCAGTCAGAAGCCTACAAGATGTGCACGGAGAAGATCCAGGAAAAGAAGATCAAGAAAGGTGGGAAGGGACCCAGCCCCCAGGCAGTTGGGCTCGGGCTCAGAGACAGGTGGCCCCAGCCGCCCTCCTCCGTGGGACTCCCCTAACCAGACTGCGTGCTGACCTGGGGGCACAGAGAGACTGGAGGGGGGGGGGGAGGCACGAGCCTGCCCCAGGACGAGTAGGGCTAACTGGGGAGGTAGGGTATCCCAGGCAGCGGGGAGGGCACTTGCAAAGCACTGTGTGCGCTCAGAGGAGACCCGGCGGGCGGGCTGATCGTGCCCTCCCCCCTCCCCCACCAGAAGACTCGGGCTCTGGGCTCATGAATACCCTCTTGAATGGACACAAGGTAAGTCCTCCTCCTGCAAGGACCACGGCTGGGCGAGAAAGGTCTGGAGGTCATGAGACCCCCCCCCACCTGGGTGAGCCACCAACTCATGGGCGCAGGCGAGTGCCCCGCCTCCAGGCATGCCAGCAGAGGTGGGGCCACTTGCACATCGTGGGATGTTGTTAAAAGGACTTCAACCCAGCTGACCAGAGGAATCCCTCCCAAGCTTGAGGGACGTCCCGGAGGGGTTTTGGCGCCCCCCCCCCCAAATTTGTCACCTTGTCCTGTTGTCCCAGGGTGGGGACTGTGATGGCTTCTCCACCTTCGACGTCCCCATCTTCACTGAAGAGTTCTTGGACCAAAACAAAGGTGAGCACTGACCAGGGGTTCCTGGGGAAGCGGGTGCCAAGGCCGGAGATGGTGGGTGGGGGGACTGACCACTGGAAAAAGCAGAGGCGCCCACCTCTCCGGGCCCCCCCCCCGCCCCGCCCCCCGGAGCGGGAGGCAGAGCGGTGACAGCCGGCCTGGCGCAGGGTGGGGCGGGGGTGGGGGACACAGCTAGGGCAAAGTCGGCGAGGGGTGGGGGGTGGGGACGCGCCAGGCTCTGACCCGGCTCCCCCACGCTGCAGCGCGGGAGGCAGAGCTGCGGCGCCTGCGCAAGATGAACGTGGCCTTCGAGGAGCAGAACGCCGTGCTGCAGAGGCACACGCAGAGCATGAGCAGCGCGCGGGAGCGCCTGGAGCAGGAGCTGGCGCTGGAGGAGCGGCGGACGCTGGCACTGCAGCAGCAGCTCCAGGCCGTGCGCCAAGCGCTCACCGCCAGCTTCGCCTCGCTGCCGGTGCCGGGTGCGGAGGCCCCGCCCCCCGAGCGCCGGGGCCCCCGAGCCGGCCC
>PISX010002309.1:69004-164855 GCA_004024625.1 Mellivora capensis
CGGCCCGGGCCTCACCCTCACCACTTTCCATCTTCTGCCCCATCCGATGCCGCTGACGCGCCTCGCCTCTGGCCCCCTCCCCAGGACCTTGCCCTTGGAGACCCATCCCCCGCCCCTAACCTCTGCCTCTGAGGGTCCCCGGCCGCGTCGACTCCGCCGCTTGGCTCGGGTGACCGCTCTCTGTCCTCCAGGCACGGGCGAGACGCCCACTCTCGGCACCCTGGACTTCTACATGGCCCGGCTGCACGGCGCCATCGAGCGCGACCCCGCCCAGCACGAGAAGCTCATCGTCCGCATCAAGGAGATCCTGGCCCAGGTCGCCAGGTGTGTGCCGCGGCGGGTCACCCCCGGGGCTCTGCACGGCCCGGGTGGGGCCGCCCTGCGCGGGGGTTGGAGGGCCACTTGGGGCTAGACCTGCCTTGGGCCCCGCTGAAATGACTGGATTTCGCCCTCCAGCGGGGTTCCGGGAGTCTGGGCGCTGCCGGGTGGGATCGGGCTGCGGGATCTTATTCCGAGGGCACCGCCCACACGCGATCTACCAGGTGGGGCTTATTTGCTGCGGGCGGCCAGTGGCCGGACCGCTGGGGGGCGCCGGTCCCATTGGGGACTTTATGAATGCTGCTGGGCGGGATGTGCCAGTCCCCCTCGGCCAGGGGGATCCACTGGGGGGGACCAGAACTTCCCCACAGCTGCTTGGGGCTTTTCTGGGCGGCTTCTAGCTGCCCGGGTTAGGGGGGATTGACTCCAGGCCCCCACTATGGCATTTGGAAGAACAGAGGGTTGGTGGCCTCTGGTGACCCCCATCCTGGGGTTCAGGGCTGATAAATGATGGGGGTTCCCCATCACGAGCCCCCCTTCTCTCCTGTCATAGTGAGCACCTATGAGAGTGTCCGTCACCCCATGGATCCAGAGAAGACTGCCTTTGGTCATGGCCCCTTCCCCACCCCATGGAAGAGGATTGGGGGGTCCACGTTTTGGGGCCATGCCCAATCCTGCACCTTGGGGGCTCCAGCCCCCCAAAATTAAATTTCTACAGCATCCCTCTAGGTTCTGATTCCCCCAGCAGCCTGACCCCAGAAAAACCACCTGCTGTACATGAAACGCCTAGAACCCAGAGCCCCGGGGTCCGCCAAGGCCCGCTTCCCTTGCACAACACTACAGGGACATGGGAGTACCACAGGGGCTGCGGAACCCAAGACACAAGGGGACCCGCAGCCGCTGGCACGCTCAGGGTGGGGAGGGTTATACCTGCTACACTGGCTCTCCTGGACTGGCCCAGGGACAGGATAGAAAACCCCACACCTGCCACACTGGGACCCCCAGAGGTGCTCACCGCAGGCTCCCCCCCCCCACCCTGAGGCAGGCATGCTGCAGGGACTTGCTCTCATACTCGAGGTGGGGCCCTCTGTGGCCTGCACCCCAGAATTGGGGGAGACTGGTACTGACCGTCCCTCATCTAGCTGAGGGACCCTTGCCAAGGCAGCCTGTGCCTTTGCTCAATCTGGACTTTATAAATAAAGAAAGTGGAATTTGAATTTCCAAGCTTGTGAATGTTTTGGGGGTGGGTGGGAGGTGGGCTAGAGGTGTGCCCAAGGTCCCCAAGACGCCCCTGCTGGGTGTCCCAGGCCCGCCCTCCACCAGTGCCTGGCAACCACTGACCCCCCGCCTTCTGTCTGGAGGAGCCTGGTCTGGGCGTGTCACACGCGTGGATTCACACCTGTGCGGCTGTGTCTGGTTCCCTCCCTGAGTGTTGTGGGCTTGGGGTCCATCCCCGGGGCAGCACGTGGGCGCCTCGCTCCTTTTCGTGACTGAGTAATACTCCGATGCGTGGATGGGCCACATTCTGTTACCCCTTCCCTACGGATGGACGTTCTGGTGGTTTGGGCTCCTGGGAGTCTACTGTGACGCATGTGCAGCCGCCGGAACACTGGCTCTCAGTTCTGCAAGCTGTCTTCCCAGTACGGAACTGCTGGTCCGGGGACGTTCCGCGCTGGACTTTGCAGGAATCCTCTCTGTGACTTTCTGTGTAATGCAATATTCAAGCCATCTTAAGATTTTTGGAGAATAATTTGACAAACTGGATGTTGAATCATGTCCCCTCAAAAGATACGCTGAGGCCCTAAACCCCAGTCCTCAGAATGTGACCTTATTTGGAAATAGGTCGCTGGGGATATAATTAGTAGGGATGAGGTCATTGGGAGTAGGGTGGGCCCCTGATCCAATGTGACTGGTGTCCTTATAAGAAGACAAAGATGCGGACCCAGACACAGGAGACAGCCATGTGACCACAGAGGCAGAAATGGGAACAATGAAAGCTGCCAAAAAGTGCCAAGGAGGGCCAGCCACCACCAGAAGTGAGGACAGGCAGGGAAGGGCTCTGCCGAGGTCTTGGAGGGAGCGTGGTCTTGCTGACGGGCTGACATCCCACTTCGGGCCCCTGGAAACGAGAGTAAATCCCTGTTGTTTTAAGCCCTATGGCCACCCCAGGAGACTAATATAACCAGATACTGTCACCTCCCCACCCCAGATCCCTTGTCTCTGCCCCCCCACGGCACAGGTACCCCCGTCCCAGATTTGGAGTTTTTAAGGCAAGCCTTTCTATAACTTTTAGCACATAAGCCCGTCTTCCCAAAAGAGTACCGTTTTGGTGGGGTTTGGTTTTCTCCTTCAGTTTGTAAAGGTTCTAAAGTGTACAATTCTGTGGTTTCTAGTATATTTACAGAGTTGTGCAACCAGCAGCGCGATCTAATTCCAGAACATTTCCATCCCCCCAAAGAGCAGCCCTGTACCCCTTAGCAGTCACTGCCCCTCCCTCAGCCCCGGGCAGAAATGAATCCACTTCCCGTCCACGGAGGAGCCTGTTCCGGGCCTGTCACACATGTGGGCTCACACCCTGGGCGGCCTTCTGGGTCTGGTTCCCTCCCCGAGCGTCGTGTGTTCAAGGCTCATTGATGTCATAACATCCGGACTTTTAAACTTGACACGATATTTTCTTACAGTGTCCAAAGCCTTCTGCAACTTGGCCCTTTCCATTAGCGCTTGGTTTCTGAGATTCTCCCAAGGCAGACGGCCCCTTTGCCACCACTATATGGCATTCCATTGCTGTTTATTATAGGACCCAAGTTTTGTTTTTTTTTTTTAAAGATTTATTGGAGAGGGAGAGAGAGAGCGAGTGAGAGAACACAAGCAGGGGGAGCAGCAGGCAGAGGGACAAGCAGCTCCCCACTGAGCAGGGAGCCCCACACCGAGCTCCATCCCAGGACCCGGGGATCATGACCTGAGCCAAAGGCAGACGTGGAACCATGGAGCCACCCAGATGCCCCCCAGAGCCAAAATTCTTGTTGTTGGCTGCCTCCGTGCTATGGTCCCAGGGAATTGTTACGGATGCTTCCTGGTACCCACAGTCTCCTTCCTTCTTTCTTCATCTGTAACCTGGGGGTTCATTCATTTCCTCACCAAAGATCGCCTGAGTGGCTGCTGTCTGTCAGGCACGGGGCCTGGGATACGCTGGGGGGAACTCTTTCCAGAGCCCCCGCCCTCTTACAGCTGACATTCTAGTCTTGGGGACAGCCAGGATACAAGATGAACAGCTGATCTCTCCAGTACCGATCGATACCAAGGAGAAAAATCTGGGAAAAGAGATTGAGAGGTGGAAGGAGGACGCAACATTTGAGCAAGTAGCTGAGGGAGGGAGCCGCATGGATGACTGGGAAATGACTTTCAGGCAGAAAGAACACATGTGCAAAGGCCCTGGGGCAGTACGCAACCTGGCATTAGAAAAAAGCCGAAGAGGCCAGTATATCTGGAGCAGTGGGAGTGAGGGGGAGATGGGGAAGAAGGGAGGGCACGGAGGGGATGGGGCAGGTTGTGCAGGGCCTGGTGGGCTTCAGGGAGGACTCCCCCCACCCCGGCAGAGAGCAGTGGAAGGATGTGGCTGAGGTTATCCCAGGGTACCTGTTCCCCCTGCTTCGAGGGTTGTTGCAAGGATTAAATAAGCACCTAGAGGACAGTGAGCACTAGGCACGCTCTGCTGTTTTCGTCCTCATCGGTGATCCCTGTTTTTCCCCAGTCTGCCGCCCAGGGCCGGGAGGACTGCCTGGGGTCCCCTGGGAGCGCGCAGCTGGCGCTGGCAGGGCTGGCAGGGCCCGGACACCTGGGGCCGGACCCCCCTCCGCAGCCCGCGGTGTCGCCTTCCCCGGCGGCTCCGGTTCCCGGATCCCCTTACCCCAGCGGCTCGACTGTCGCGCCCTGGGCCGGGGGAGGGGAGGCTGCAGGAAGCGGCGGATCCGGCAGCGACGGTGGCGGCGGTGGCCGGGGTGGCCCAGCTCCTCCGGCCATGGAGAGCGCCGCGGCCCAGGAGACCCGGGGCGCAGAGGCCCGGCGCCCGGCCGCGCCCCCGCCCTCGCCCGCGGAGCCCCCAGCCGCGCCCCGCGCCCGTCCCCGCCTGGTCTTCCGCACGCAGCTGGCGCACGGCAGCCCCACGGGCAAGATCGAGGGCTTCACCAACGTCCGCGAGCTCTACGCCAAGATCGCCGAGGCCTTCGGGATCGCGCCCACAGAGGTGAGGACCCTCGAACCCTCGCCACCCCACCCCCCGCCAGCGCGGGAGGCGCACCCGTCCGACCGGGGACAGGGTGGAGCCTGGAGCCGGGGACCGGGGGCTCCGGATCCCCCCCTCCTCGGATGGAGGGGATCCGATCACCAGATCTCAAAGACACACCCCTCAGGTCCTGGGGTGCCCATACCCTAGAGACCCTCTTCGCTTACCCTGCGCAGAAGAGGAGCCCGGGTTAGGGTTAGTGGGTCCCCAGGCTGTCCAGGAGCCCACTGCGCTGAACCAGCTGGGAGTGGATCCCAGCCCTCGGGAAGGGTAAGCGCGTCCATGGCTCCTGGGCGCCGCTGGGGCTGGGGTTCCAGGCAGCCGCCTTCCAGGTGCGAAGTCGGGGGCCCCAGGGGTCAGGGGCTGGGCGGCAGGGCTGTATGACTCGCAGCCCCCAGGGGGCGCCACTAGATTCAGAATCGACTGAAAAAGTTGGGCTGGAGCGTCAGGACACCAACTGGTTAAAACTGAAAGACGGGTCGGAGGAGGGGTCTCTTCTTGCCCCCAGCCCCCGCGTCACCCAGCTCCCCGTGAGGAGGGTCTCAGACTCCTTCTTGGCCACCCCCCCACCCCATTCTGCGGGTCTCAGGTCCAGCTTTTTCCCCGAGGACTGGGATCCTGGTGGGTGGGTGACCAGACCCGTTTCATGCCTCTTTGTGCCTTGGTTTCCCTCTCCGGCTCCCGAACCCATCACCCTGGTTGTTCTGCGCAAAGGGCAATGAGCGTTGTCATTAATTCTGGACTCCCCCTCCCCTTGGGACAGATCTTATTCTGTACCCTAAACAGCCACAAAGTGGACATGCAGAAACTCCTGGGCGGCCAGATAGGGTTGGAGGACTTTATCTTTGCCCATGTGCGCGGCGAGACCAAGGAGGTAGAGGTCACTAAGACCGAAGACGCCCTGGGACTGACCATCACGGACAACGGGGCCGGCTACGCCTTCATTAAGGTGCTCGCGGGAGGGCGGGCGACTTCCTGGGTGCTCGGGGACCTGGAACGAGGCGCTGCCCCTCTCTGGTCTAACCTGGGCTCTGGGAAGCGAGGGGAGGTGGCTGGGCTGGCCCCGTGAGTGACTCTGGGTCCCCCGCAGAGGATCAAGGAGGGTAGCATCATCAACCGGGTCCAGGCTGTGTGCGTGGGTGACAGCATTGAGGCCATCAACGACCACTCCATTGTCGGCTGCCGCCACTACGAGGTAGCCAAGATGCTCCGGGAGCTGCCCAAGTCCCAGCCTTTCACCCTGCGCCTGGTGCAGCCCAAGAGAGCCTTCGGTGAGGGCCACCTGGGGTCCAGGGGGCAGGTGGGGTGGTGGTGAGGAGCTCTTCCAGAAGCGGGTTCTCCGGACGCCAGCACAGTGGAGCATGGGTGTGTGTGTGTGTGGGGGATGGGACCGGTTCTAGATGCCTCTGGCAACACAACAGGGGGCTTCTGGCACTGTGTCAGGAATAGGTAGGTAGTTTCTAGATTGTCAGAGTCGGTCTGGGGGTGGGGGCAGGGGGGTGGGAAAGATGAGGATAGGAGGAGGAGGCGTCTGGACCTATTTTGGCTGTGGTTCTAGAGAAGGTTTTTCCAGGTGTGTTCTAGAACTGTATTTTTAAAAATTTATTTCTTTATTTATTTGAGAGAGATTCAGCATGAGCAGGGGGAGGGGCAGAGGGGGAAGCAGACTCCCCACTGAGCAGGGAGCCTGATGCAGGGCTCGATCCCAGGACCCCGGGATCACGACCTGAGCAGAAGGCAGATGCTTAACCGACCGAGCCACCCAGTCGCCCGTAGAACTGTGCTTTCCGAAGAGAGGTCTGTGAGCTGTCCATGCATGGGATCAGGGACTTGCTCTCCAAGAGGGTTTCCCCAGTTCAGCACTAGGACATCTGGCCCAGCTCATTCCCTGAAGTGGGGGCCACCCTGGGCACAGGAAGATGTTGGGCATCACCCCTGGCTTTGACCCAGCAGGTGCCAATGGCAACCCTCAGGTTGTGACAACCAAAATGCCTGCGGATATGGTCAAGGTCACCTGGGGGTGAGATCACCCGCCCCTGCCCCTGGGGTCGGGAACCCCTGTTAGAACGCACGCTGCCGTGTTTAGCAGCAGGTGTGTGTGTTTTTTAACAGCCAAGACTTTCTCAAGGAAGGAATCAGCGCGATGCTTTCCATTCTGGCACCACCTTCTTATTTCATTATGGACTGGCCCTTTGAGCTGTGTTGGTCTCCGGTGAGAGGTTCTAGAAGCACCCAGGCCCATCTGGAGGGAGGTCCCGGGGAGAAGGGGACAGGGTGGGGTTCCAGATCTGCCCTTTAGCACAGCAGTGGACGCTGAGAGCCATGCCCAAACGTTAGAAGGATTGAGTTCTAGACGGTCTTTTCTAGACGGACCCTCACGTCACAGAAGGGTCTCAAGCAGTCCCTTCTAGAAAGTCATTTTAAAAAGAGGAATGGGGGGCACCTGGGTGGCCCAGTGGGTTAAGGCCTCTGCCTTCGGCTCAGGCCATGATCCCAGCACCGTGGGATCGAGCCCCACATCGGGCTCTCTGCTCAGCGGGGAGCCTGCTTCCTCCTCTCTCTCTGCCTGCCTCTCTGCCTACTTGTGATCTCTGTCTGTCAAATAAATAAATAAAACCTTAAAAAAAATAAAAATAAAAAGAGGAGGGACGGGGGCGCCTAGGGGGCTCAGTCAGGAGAGCCCATGACTCTTGATCTCAGGGTTGTGAATTTGAGCCACATGCTGGGAGTAGAGATTATTTTAAAAACATTGAAAAATGGGGCACCTGGGTGGCTCAGTGGATTAATGCCTCTCCCTTCACCTCAGGTCATGATCCTAGGGTCCTGGGATGGAGCCCCGTGTGTTGGGCTCTCTACTCGGCGGGGAGCCTGCTTCTCCCTCTCCCACTCCCCCTGCTTCTGCTCCCTTTCTCGCTGTGTCTCTCTCTGTCAAATGAATAATAATTTTAAAAAATCTAAAATAAATAAATAATAAATAAATAAATTTTTAAAAAACGAGGGAGATTTGGAGGAAGCAAGAATTCTCAAGCAGGGTCTCTGAGGATTCACCTCTGCACATAAGGAGGGCTTTGAAGGATAAGAAGGTTCTAGAAAGGCTCGGCTGGCAGCTTCTGAGCGTTTACATGATTCGGACCTGCCCAGAACACATGCCCCTCCCCCGGTTCTGCCCCTTCCAGATATGATCGGCCAGAGGAGCCGCGGCAGCAAATGTCCCACAGAAGCAAAAATGACCAGTGGGCGGGAGACCCTGCGTCTTCGTTCTGGGGGGGCTGCCACAGTGGAGGAAATGGTGAGTGAAGGGGAAAGGAGCCTTCGGGGGCCTTGCACCCAGCATTCGGCTGACTCAGTGGGACCGCGGGGTAAGAACCTCTCCTTCATCAAGCCGCTCCCCTCCCTGCGAGATGGGGCCTCCTGGGAGGCAGGACAGAAGCGGTGGCACAGGGGCGGGGCCTGCGGAGGGGATGGGCTGGAGGGATCCCAGGCTTTGACCTTCTCTGCGGGGGCCCTGCCCCTCTCCCCCAGCCCAGCGAGTTCGAGGAGGAGGCGTCGCGGAGAGTGGACGACCTGCTGGAGAGCTACATGGGCATTCGGGACCCAGAGCTGGGTAAGGGGCCAGGGTAAGCCGGGTGGACCCTGGAGGGGAGGGTAGCCCACCGGGAGGAGTCAGAGGCCCGAGGAGCCCCCTCACCCGCCTTCCCTCCTGCTTGGCCGCAGCAGCCACCATGGTGGACACGTCCAAGAAGACGCGGAGTGTCCAGGAGTTCGCGCACCGTTTAGATTCTGTCTTGGGCGAGTTCGCCTTCCCGGACGAGTTTGTGGTGGAGGTGTGGGCCGCCATCGGCGAGGCCAGGGAGGCCTGTGGCTAGTCTGCCCCGGGGCTGAGCGCAGCCCCAGCCCAGAACCCAGTCCCCCGCCCCAGCCCGGCCCCAGGGCCCAGCCTGGATCTGTGACCCAGCCCCGCTCTAGAGCCCAGGCAGGCTCTGGGACCGAGCTTCCCGCTAGAACCCCTACCAGTTCTGAGAGGTCAAGTCTCAGCTCTGAGGTCAAGTCTTGCTCTAGAACCAAGCCCAGCTCGGAGACCAACCCCTGTTCTAGACCTCAGGCCAACCCTGAGACAAAGTTCATCGCTAGAAGGCAATTCAGTTCTGAGACCCAACCCAGCCCCGAAACGCAGCCCTTCCCTAGAACCCAAGATAGCTCTGAAGCTAGACCAAGCTCAGAATCCAAGTTAAGGTCTGGGTCCCAGATAAGTTTTAAGACACAGCCCAGTTCGGAGATCAATCCCAGTTCCAGAAGCCAGCCCAGATCTGTGTCCAAGCCCTGCCATAAAACTCAACCTGATGGGAGAACTCAAGACAGCCGCATGACGCAGCCGTACCTAGATGCCTCGTCTAGCTCAGGAACTTCTGTTAGTTCTGGAGCCCAGGTCAGACTCAAGAAACAATCCAGCAACAGTAGCCACCCAGGCTCAGGACTGGAAGATGGCTCCCACACCCAGCTCTGCTCACGAGCCCAAATGCTTGCTGCAGCTCCGTCCAGACCCAGATCCCAGCCCTGCTCTAAAACCCAACTGCTCTCAAGTACTCACCAACATCCTGGGGCCTGGTCCGGTTCCAGCGATGAGTCCAGCTCAGAGACCGAGCCCAATTCCAGACCCCAGCCTCGGGCTACTACCAGGCCCATCTCCAGAATTCAGACAAGCTCCGACACCCCATCCACTTCTGAGGCAAGGCCTGCCTCCAGAGCTCAGCTGGATGCCGAGCCTCACGCTCACTGCAGAGCGCAGACCAGCTCTAGAATACCATCTAACTCTGGGACCCAGACTGGTTTCAAGACCTGGGCCATTTCCAGAGCTCGGTCCAGCTCAGGCAGTCCACCCAGCTCCAGAACTCAGCTCCATTCTGAGGCGCGGACTAGGTCTGAAACCCCATCCAGCTGCCAACCACAGTCGGTTGCTGAGAGCCCGCTGAGTTCCAGAATCCAGCTAAACTCTGGAATCCGGCCTAGTCTCGGGACCCAGACAGAGATAGCAACAGACTTAAGCCCCACAATTCTGTCTAGCTCTGAAAGTGGACCCAGCTCCAGGACCCAGACTTGTCTGGGAGCTCAGTCAACCTCTGGGACTCAGTATACCTCGGAAACGCTTTCAAGCTCTAGACACCAGCTGCAGGCCACAGCCCAAGGCAGCTCTGGTGTTGAGCTGGACTATGGGAAGCAGACCAGCTCTGGAACTCAGCCAAGCTCCAGGATTCACTCCACCCCAGAGACCCAGCCCAACCTGGAAACCCAGAGTGATTCCAGAACACAGCCTGTTTCTGAAACCCAACCCAGCTCTAAAACCCTGATCAGTTCTGGAACCCAGCTCAGGCCTGAGATCCAGTGCACTTCAGAGACCCAGCCCAGTGCAAGATTTCAGCCCAGCTCCAGGATTCAGCTCAGCCCTGAGACCCAGCCCAACTCTGGAACCCAGAGCAGCTCAAGAACTCAGCCCAGCTCTGGAATTTACCTTAATTCCAGAACCCAGCCTGTTTCTGGAACCCAGTCCAGCTCCAGAACCCAGACCAGTTCTGGAACCCAGCTAAGCTCCAAGACACAGCCCAGCTCTGGGACCCAGAGCAGCGCAAGAATTCAACCCAGCTCTGGAGCCCAGCTCAGCTCCAGAACTCTGTCCAGCCCCGAGACCCTGCTCAAATCTGAGACCCAGCTCGGTCGCGGGATTGAGTTCAGCTCAGAGACACAGCCCATCTCTGGAAGCCAGCCCAGGTCAAGAATGTTGCCCAGCTCTGGAATTCACCTCAGTTCTAGAATCCAGCCTCTTTCTGGAACTCAACCCAGCTCCAGAACCCAGAGTAGTTCTGGACCCCAGGCCAGCTCTGGGACCCAGAGCAGCACAAGAAATCAACCCAGCTGTGGAGCCCAGCTCAGTTTGAGAACACAGTTTTCCTCTGACACTTGGCTCAGCTCTGAGATTCAGCTCAGCTCTGAAACCCAACCCAGCTCCAGAACCCTGATCAGTTCTGGAACCCAGCTCAGTCCTGAGACCCGGGCCACCTCAGAGACCCAGCCTAGTGCAAGAATTCAGCTCAGCCCTGAGACCCAGCCCAACTCTGGAACCCAGAGCAGAACTCAGCCCAGCTCTGGAACTTACCTTAGTTCCAGAACCCAGCCTGTTTCTGGAGCCCAGTCCAGCTCCAGAACCCAGACCAGCTCAAAGATCCAGTTCAGCTCTAGAAATGGACTCCACCTACAGACCTCTGGCCTTGACCCTAGAGCCCAGGCTGATCTCACTCCCCCAGTCCAACATCAGCCCCCAGGCCCACTGCCCAGAGTCCTGACTCTGGCCCCTAGCATAGTTGCTCAGCCCCAGCCCCATGATCTGGTACATGGAACTCAGGCCAACAGCGGCCTGGGCCGAAGCCCACCAACTTTCCACCTGGCCCCACAGCCACAGATCCTCTCGGCCCCCCAGAAACCAGCCCTCTTCCCCAAGCCTCAGCTAGGACCCCAGAAGTCCACCCCACCCACCATATCTATTGTCTCTAGTTCGGATCCCAGGGCGGCCCTCCCGCACTCCCAGCCCCCTGAGTCCCTAGCCCAGAAGCCTGTCCCCTCCCCCACACTCAAGGAGTCAAGGCCTGCTCCTCAGGGGTCAGAGCCCCTCCCCCACCATGGGGAACTGTAGCTTGAGGGCAACACAGTTTTGGCTCCCATAATCCCCCCACAATCCTGTCTCCTGTCCCTCCCAGCTGGGTCCCCTGGAGGCAGCAGGTGACCTCATTCCCCCAGCAGGTAGGTGTTGGGGGAGGAGGGAAAGTGGAAACGGGGACTTTAGTTTCACTTGCGCCTGGCTCTGGGCGGTGTAAGCAGATCCCAGGTCTGCAGAGTGGAAAGCTGGGTGTGCGTGCATGTGGGGGGGCATGTGGGCAGGACGCAGAGAAATGGGGAGCAGGGGGCAATTTTGTCCTCATGTACCTTGAGGGCTCATGGGGAATAAAGGCACCTCTCCCACCCCTGCAGCTGGGTGTGTCGTTTTTGGGGGAGTTCACAAGGAGGACAGAGGAAGGGGCAGGCATGAGGGTTGGGGGGGCGCACCTGACCTCACCGGGTGTTTTCTAAGCCACTGCTCTGTGCCAAGCCCTTTACTAAGTGCGAAGCTGGCCTGCATGGACCCTGAGCTCTGCAAAGCCTCAATCATCTGTCCCTTCAACCGATATTTATTGAGCACCTACTATGGGCCAGGTGCGTTTGCTCGAGCCCTGGGAACCTTCAGTGTTGAGCGAACAAAACAGGCACCCCCTCCGCCCCCCGCCCCCAGCTCTGCTCCGGCTGCCGTGGGCACGTGGTCCAACGCGATCCAATGCGTGAACATTAAAGACTGATGACTAAAGACCCGAAGGAAAGTACGGCTGGGGGACCGTGATATATTTTGGCAAGGGAGGGGTCTCGCCTGTGCACACTCAGTATTTCCTAAGCAGAGCCTTCTTGGGTTGGGGTGTCCAAGGGGATCAACCGTACCCCAGAAAGCAGGTCATAGTCCGGGGTCGGAGTCCCCCATTCCCAGAGGATTTCTGGAAGGGGAGGCTTGTAAGTCTCCTTTCCTCGGACACCCCCTGACATGCCTGCTCACCCTCCCTAGGGCCAGGAGGGGGACAGGAAAGGGGGATCTGGGAAGAGCTAGGGGGCCCCCAAGGCTGCTGGAGAACAGCCTACAATCCTGCCACTCCAAGGCTTGGTCCTTCTGAGACTCCGGGCTGCTGGAACCCCAGAACAGGCAGCTGTGTCCTCGGGAGGGACGCGCCAGCCGGGGGGGAGCCCCCCCCCCCGCAAAACCGTCCGGCTCTACTGCACCGGCCGTCTCTGGTTGAGCTGCGGCTGCAGGGACAGCGACCTGGGCCGGGCGCTGAGACGGGGGTGGAGGCGGCGGATCACGGCCCGGCGGAAGAGGATGTACACCCAGGGGTCGAGAATCTGGTTCCAGGTGGCCACGCGCAGGTAAATGAGCAGCTGCTGCTCGGTGGCTCGCGACAGCTGCCCGCTGGGGCTCATGGCAGGCGGGCTGCGCAGCACCGTCTGGGCGATGAAGACCTGCGGGGGGTCAGAGCGGTTAGCCGAGTCCACCCGCCGCCAGCCCCTGCCCCGCGGCCCACGCCCACCCGCGAGACCCTCGGCCGTTCCTGTCCCTGCCTTGCTGTGTGACCTGGGGAGGGCTGCCTGGCCTCTCTGAGCTTCAGCTGATTCAGTTGGAAAATAGCGCGCTTCTCCTGCGCGCCCCGGGGCGCAGGCTGGGAGGGAGGACTGGCAGGTGTGAGCGGGAGTCCCGGTGCCGGCCGCCTCGCTGGGCTCTGAAACCCCCTCCCATTCTAAACATCTCAGGATGTGAAACTTTTCCACTGCACCCCAAATTCTTGGTTTTTATATTCTATGTTTTATTTAGCTTATTTTTAAAAAGATTTTATTTATTTATTCATGAGAGAGAGAGAAAGAGGCAGGCTCCCCCGCGGAGCAGGAAGCCTGATGCGGGACTCGATTCCAGGACCCCCGGGCATAAGCTGAACGAAAGGCAGAGGCTTCACCCACTGAGCCACCCAGGCGCTCCTGTATGTTTTATTTTAGATAACTTTATTTTATATTAAAATTTATATAATTTATGACATGGTTTTACACTAAATAATTCTATATTAAATTTGTATATTGAATTATTTAAATATATTTTGTCACTATTGAAATTTATGTTTAGTATGATATATATGAAATGTAAGTTACTTGCAAATATGGAAAAGGAAATTATTTAATCATTCACATTGTAAATTATCATTATAGTAATATACTAGAGGTATATATTATATAGTATTTAAAATTATAGAATATTACAATTATAATTATATAACTGTATAATTTGTATAATTAAACATAAATTATAATACAATGTGACAGTCATAATGTATATTTTATAACTATAATTAAAATTTATATTAAGCATAATTATAATTAATATTGTGTTAAGTTATTACATTAAAGTAAGTTATTGTGGTGAAATTATATTCATATTGGGGCACTTGGCTGGCTCAGTCTGTGGACCGTGTAATTCTTGATCTTGGAGTTGTAAGTTCAAACCCCACGTTGGGCAGAGATGATTTAAGATCTCTTTGGGGGGCGCCTGGGTGGCTCAGTGGGTTAAGCCACTGCCTTCGGCTCAGGTCATGATCTCAGGGTCCTGGGATCGAGTCTCTCATCAGGCTCTCTGCTCAGCAGGGAAGCCTGCTTCCTCCTCTCTCTGCCTGCCTCTCTGTCTACTTGTGATCTCTCTCTGTCATAAATAAATAATAAAAAATCTTTAAAAAAAAATAAGATCTCTTTGGGACACTTGGGTGGCTCAGTTGGTTAAGCATCTGCTTTCACCTGCATTTGGCTCAGGTCATGATTCCTGGGTCCTGGGATTGAGCCCTGCATCGGGCTCTCTGCTCAGCAGGGAGCCCGCTTCTCCCTCTCCCTCTGCCTGGTGCTCCCCCCGCTTGTGCTCTCTCTTTCTGTCAAATAAATAAGTAAAATCTTTTTTTTAAAAAAGAAAAGAATGTTTTTACTGGTGCCAATAGTGGGAGAAATAATAGAAAGGGGCACATTCATGGCAGGTGAAAATAACACGGGACTCAGATCCTGGTGTCCACACAGGGAGTCCTACTGACACAGCCATGCCCATTCGTTCCGGTGGCTGCTTTCCCACCCAGATGGGACAGCAGAGCTGAGTATCTGTGACAGAGGCCATGTTTAAAATATTTACCGTATGGCCTTTTATGGAAAAGTTTCCCCACAAAGGAGACTCAGGAGTTGTTGAATGATTCAGTGATTCTACCTAAGGGAAGGGACACCTTTCCCCTTATGCCCAGCGAGTGAACTCCTATTCATGCTTCAAAGCCCCAGCTCCAATGGTTCAGAGCGGGACAGAGCCCATTCTGGGCATCCCAAGAGACTGAAGGCTGGGTGGCAGGGAGGAGAGCAAGGCGCAGCAGCATGGACAAGTCTGCTGGAGGTCAGGGTCCTTGGGAGGTGATATGTGTGTGCATCTCACCCAGGGGAGGGAAGCAGAGAGCCAGCAAGGAGCCAGTTCCTGGGGTGGGTCTCAGGTCCTGGCACCGATGGGTTCCCAAGGGAGCGGCAGCCACAGATTGCTGCTTCTGGCTGGAAAATATGCTCTTGTCCTGCCCTTGAGGTGCCCTTCCCAAGCCGTTCTCACGGATATTACCCTTCATATTTATTGGGCAGCACTTGAGTCAGGTTGGTCCTCCTCTGCCCACAGCCCTCCAGGGCTCCCATCTCCCTGTGGGAGAAGCCCAAATCCTCCCTGCAGTCCCCCCTAGTCCCCTCTCTGTCCTCCCCTCCTCCAGTTCTCCCCTGCACCCACTCTGTTCCTTCTTACTGATCTTCTAACATGCCAGGCAGGGTCCTGCCCCAGGGCCTTTGCATGTGCTATGCCCTCTTCCTGGAATGCTTCCCTCCACAGGCCAGATCTCCGCGTAGTTCACTTCCTCACCTCCACCATGTCTTTGCTCAAATGTCACCTTCACCAAGAGGTCCCTGACCACCATTGGGCCCAGTCTCTTGGGACGTCCAGAATGGGCTCTGCTTTGCTCTGAACCATTCCAGTGGGGGCTCTGAAGCATGGGTAGGAGTTTCACTGCTAGATAAAACCCAGGAAGGCATTCCAGATAGACTCCCTGAATTGTTAAATGACTCCTGGGGCCCCTTGGTGGCACACTTCTTCTTCAAGGACTATGTAATAACTTTTCTAAACACAGTCTCGGCCACAGCTAGGCTCTGCAGCTTCCGAGCAACAAGGAAGCAAGCGGGTGTGGCTGTGTTCTAACAGGACTTTATTTCTGGATGCGGAAATTTGAATTCCGTGTCATTGTCACGTGTCACAAAATATCAAAATATGATGCTCCTTTCTTTGCAGTTTTCCTCTGACCACTTACGTTTGTAAAAAATTCTCAGCAAAACAAAAACACAAAGCAAAAGCAAAAAACCAAATTTGTGATCTTTCCATTTGCAGGGTTTTTTTTTCCCCTAAGATTTTATTTTTAAGTCGCCTCTACACCCAATGGGGCTCGAACTCACAACCCTGAACTAAAGAGTCACACGCTCCAACAACTGAGCCCACCAGGCACCCCTGCAGGTTTGGTTTTTGTTCTAGCTCTTTTCATTTCCTACTATCGACCCCTTCCCGCATCCATACACGAGGTTTATGGCCCGCCTTCCCCACTGGCAAGAGTTCCAAGAAGGATCTCTGTCACTTCTGTTCTCTGCTATGTCTTCAGCGTCTGGACTAGAGCCTGGAACATAGGAGTCACTCAT
The DNA here is from genome assembly GCA_004024625.1 of Mellivora capensis. NCBI lineage: Eukaryota > Metazoa > Chordata > Mammalia > Carnivora > Mustelidae > Mellivora > Mellivora capensis. Next base: position 84,954 of record PISX010002309.1, read on the forward strand.
GAAATGTTTGCGGAAGGGGCAAATGATTAATGGGTTCATTTCCGTCTCACCGTAACTCGAAAGGGCAGACACTTCTTAATCTCCCTGATCACCAAGCCTGGAGGAGGGGAGCCCAGAGCCAGAGTCACATAGCAAGTCCTTGTTGGGCATGAGTTGGACACCAAGTGTTTGACTTCAGACTCCAGACATGTCCTGATCGAATCAGAAATGGAAAAAAAGTACCACCCCAAATGGCCAACCACACTGATCAGTGGAAGGACTTTAGCCAAGCTCCCCCGAGTCGAAAAATCTGGCCAGAGCCGGGTTTCAGAACTAGTGCCTAGAACTAGGCACAAAGTAGGCTCGGGAAATGTTTGATGATTCAGCGATACTCCCTAGAATGCCTTCCTTCTTCTTGTTTAGTAGGTAAACTCCTATGTATCCTTCAAAACCCTAGCTCCAATACCCCTTCTGGAAAACTTCTTCTGATACCCCAGATAGAACATGGGCAACCCAGTCCTGACCCCAGTTGGAGGTCATCTGTGTCTTGTTCATGAGCTCCTCAAGCAAGGACATTCAAACACTGAGGTTTGTGCCCACATTTTCTTGGGTGGATGAGAACCTGAGGATATAAGTCCCCTGTGGAGGGTCGCCTGGGAGGCTCCGTCGGTGAAGCGTCTGCCTTCGGCTCAGGTTGTGATCCCAGGGTCCTGGGATCGAGCCCCGCGTGGGCTCCCTGCTCAGCGGGAAGCCTGCTTCTCCCCCGCCCTCTGCCCCTCCCCCGGCTCTTGTCTGCGCTCTCTCCCTCCCAAATAAACACGACCTCTAAAGGTAAGTAAGCACACCCACGGAGGGTGGCAGGAGCCCCAGGCAGGGCCCCCGGCCGCACTCACCAGCAGCGGCATCCAGCAGATACTGGCCACCACCATGATGCCCATGAGCTGAGCCATCATCTCGACCTCGCAGTCCCGCGGGCGCTGCTGGGCGGCCTCCCGCCCGTGGTAGACGTGGCACAGGGTGGCCACGCTGATCGTGTTGAGCAGGAAGGACAGCCCCACTGAGAAGCTGCCGAGGAGGGTGAAGAGCAGCCCGAAGGCCACGTCCCCGGGCTGGGCGCCGAGCGTGAGGAAGCACCAGGAGCCCGGGTACTGCACCGTGTAGCGGCCGACGCCCAGCAGGGGCAGCAGGCCCAGCGCCAGCGCCGACGCCCACACCAGCCCCACTGTGGCCCAGGCCCGGCGCTGCGAGGCCCCCGCGGGGCGGGAGAAGGGCCGGGTGATGCCCAGGTAGCGCTCCGAGGCCATGGCGGCCCCCAGCAGCAGCGGGCAGAGGCCAAAAAAGACCATGATGACGCCCATGAACTGGCAGAGGCGGCAGCTGGGGTCCACGGCGCGCCAGTCGAACAGGATGGCGTGCTGGGACACCACGATCGCGCCGGTGACCAGCAGCCCCATGAAGTCGGTGAGCACCAGGCCGCAGAGGAAGGTGAGGAAGGAGGAACGCGCCTGCGAGCTGCCCTGCCGCGCCCCCGCCAGCACGCTCAGGGCCAGCAGGTTGGACGCCAGGCCCACCACGCAGAAGGAGGCCGCGAACCAGGGGGAGGCGATCAGGCGCCGCTCTTCCAGGGTGATGTTGGTGGGCCGGAAACAGGGCCCCGGAGAGGTGCCATTGGGCCACATGGCGCCAGGGCGGGGAGCGGAGGGTCACCACCCCATCGGGCTGAGGCTGCGGGTGGGGAGAGCTGGCGCTGGCTCAGGCACGCCTGGGGGAGCAGAGAGAAGATTTGCTGGTGAGTCATCGTGCATTTTCATCTGAGGGGCCTGGTGAACTCCTACACCATCTTCAATACCCCAGGTCAAATATCCCCTCTTTCAAGAAGTCTGTCCTGACTCCTCTCACTCCCCCCGCAGTATCACTAATGGCGCTGGTATCACGGCTCCCACCCATGGCCCACTCTGGCCCTGCCCAGACTCAGTGACCCACCAGGGGGAGGACCCGTGCGGTCTGCTCTGCGGCCCCTGGAGAAGAACACCAGGAGTCTTTTCTGAGTCACAGAGAAGAACCAAGGAGCTGTGGGCAGGAGCCACCATCCTGGCGGCCCCTGCGTGAGCCCAGGCAAATGGCTTCTTCTCCCTGGGCTCCGTGGCCCCCCTCGCTCGTCACCCGGCTGAGCCCTCAGCCGACTGCAGAACCCGGGGCAGATTTCAGCCGCTGGGAGACAGGATGTGTGCGAGGTGAGGAGGGCGGCGGGCGGGCGGCCAGAGGCCACTGGCTCTGAGGTCACCACTGCACCAGCATGTACGTGGGAGGCCTGACACCTTCGGTGTTTTTGGAAAACGCAACCTTGCCCATGTTGGGATCGTGTGGATTTTTTTCCTCCCGTTTTCATGGCATTTTTAAAAAAGATTTTATTTATTTATTTGACAGAGAGAGACACAGCGAGAGAGGGAGCCCAAGCAGGGGGAGTGGGAGAGGGAGAAGCAGGCTTCCCGCAGGGCAGAGAGCCTGATGCGGGGCTCCACCCCAGGACCCGGGGATCATGACCCCAGCCGAAGGCAGAGGCTCAACAACTGAGCCCCCCAGGCGCCCTGTGGCATTGTTTTTATAACGAAGAAATAAACCCAGAAATCTAGTTCCATTCTGGGAACAAAACCAGAAAAACCCAGCTCATCTGGAGTGACAGACTCCCTGGGGACAAGCTAAAAATGGCAGTGAGAGGGACCTGTTACCCTCTGGGGCTGTGGGAGGACGCTGGAAACGCCGGGCCCAGCCGCCGCGAGTGTGGACGGACAGACCAGACGTGGGGATGTCGCGCAGAAACAAAGCCAGACCATCCAGAGAACAGCTCCCAGTGCCAAGAAGGACACACCAGAGAGGCCGCTGGGGGCGCTGGGGCCTAACTGGCGGGTCCCTGGGCTCCTGCCCTGGGTCCACACCGCAGGTCCCCCTGTGTGGTCAGCGAGGCTGCCCCGAGGGGAGGGCAGAGGGGACGCAGGTGGGCGGGTGTGGGCAGGACGTAGGGCCGGCGGGCAGTGAGAAATCAGAGAGCTCCTCCCGTGACCCCCATTTTGCAGAAGGAGAAGATAGAGGTGCCAGAGAGGCCCCACAGTTTGGCCTGAGTTGATCTGAGATGTAAATCCAGGCCTTGTTGTGGGCAAGCCCGTGTAAACGATTCGCAGGCCTGAGGACCAGAGGGAGCCCTGGTGTGGGGGGTCCCCGTCACTACAATTTGCTCTACGGGCTGGAATTTTCTAAAAAGCGGGTCTGGTCAGATTTGAATCCGGGTGTTGCCATGAAGCTGGTCACAGACCCCGCGCTGGGAGCTCCCGGTTCCCTTCCTGTAGAATGGGCGGACGGGAATGAGCTAAGCTGGGTACAGGGCTTAGTGCCCTGTGGGCGCTCACTTCGCGCCAGCCTCGCTCTGCGTCCTGCTAATCGGTGCGCTGGCCTGGCCCCTCTGCTCAGCGACTCCCTATCGCTCCTCGTGAATTATCCAGCCCCTGACAACCGCACTGAGCTTTGCTCCCAGGCCGAGAGCCAAGGCCACGGCCACTTTGGCTGCGGTGGGAAAACGGGGTCCAGAGAGAGGTGGGCGGCCGTGCGGGGGCTGTTCACAGTGATCACACCCTTACCCTCCACTGCAGAGCAAGGGGCGTGCTCTCTGCAGTCACAGACTTGGCCTACATTTGGATTCCTCTTAGGACGGGGCACTCGCTCCCTCGAGAGCTGCTACACACTGTTTCTGAACCTTCCTGGGGACTTGGGCTGTGCCTGCAGCCCCTGCCCTGATTTCAGCCTGGACGGACCACCAGCTTCTTCTGGGGTTTCATGGCCCCAACCCTGCGTGGGAGCTCAGGCACTTCTCATTCGCCCTGGGGCCACATAGCCTGAGACTGCCTCATGTCTCCCCTATCTGGGAACAAACCTGTGACCCAAAGCCCTTGGCCCCGGGGGAGGCTGGAAACTGGCATGACTCCCTCTGGGCACAGCCCGTGGTTTCCACTCCCCGCTTCCCCCCCAACAGGTTCAGGTGATAGCTGCTGTCTCGAGTTCCCTAGGCACGTGGGCCAGGCTCGTAGGGACCCCTGGCAAGGCCTCCTTTCCCCCCCTAAGTTGGCTGGGAGGGATGGCAGGCCCTCCCCTGCAGGGGACTGTCAACACAGTTCAAGGTCCAGAATCAGTCCTTTGTAGCCCTTGGGGGAATATGCCCCCCTCTCTGTGCCTTGTGGGAGGCACGGACCCCCGATTCCCACCCCAGATTTGCTGCACAAACCCAGGCTTTCATGGGCCAAGAGCAGGGAGGTTTGGGCTTTGAAGGACCAGGGCTCTGGAATTCTAACAAGCTCCTGGTTCTGGAACCCAAGAGGCCTCAAGTCCAGAATTCCAAGGGGCTGAGGTTCTAGAACCTTGATGGGAATGTGGCTGGGTCCTGGGATCCAGAACTTCCATCTCAGCTCCTGGAACCTTCTTGGAGGACATCAGTCCACCTGGGTGAGGCTGGGCCATGGTGGGGGGTTTCCATCCTGCCCCAGAGGCACAGACACCAGGCTGGGCCCTCCCAAGCCCAGCCCCCAGTGGAATGTGATCCCTGGTTCCCAAGCGCCAGGCCCCTCCCCTGCCTGCTGGCGGCTGCTGGCCCTGCTCTCCTCGGGCTGGGGAGCCAGCCATCTCTCTACATGTCTCCACTCAACACTTCATCCCCTGGCTTGCCGGGCCGCCTGTCTCCAGGCCCACCCAGACACCCTGCAGGGGCGAAGATGACCTCCCACCAGCTCGGACTGGAGTCCCTGATCTGCCATCGCCAAGCTGCAGGCCAACACCGCCAAGCCTCAGTGTCCCCCCTCTGCGAAATGCAGAAAAAAGGGACACAAAGTTGCCTGCTGGTATTCTGGCCGATCTACCCAGGCCTGACCTGTCCCCATGGGCCCTCCGCGCCCCCCACCCCACGCCTGGAGAGCCTTGCCGGCTCCTGGGGTGCTCCGGGCTGGCCATGTGCGCGGGGGACAGCCCCGAGGTGGCCCCTTCACACGTCTGCTGAGTCCTCCAAGTTCTGGCCAAGCGAACGCCGCCGCCCTTTGGCATGAAGCTGCGGAGGCCAGGCCAGTCCATGCCTGGGGTGGCCTCGCAGGGCCGTGGGCGGGGACCCCTCCACAGACACCCCGGGAGACGCACACTTATGGGTAGGGCCCCTGTCAGTCTGCAGGCCTGCCCCTGCCTCCCCTCCCCACACCACAAGGCTTAATTTCCGGGAACTTTTCCTGTTTGTGGCACCGACTGGCTCCCACTTCGGGGTGGGGGTGGCCTCCACAGTCATTCCAGCTGCGCCCTGGGAGCCTCATTTCCTCATCTGTACAATGGGCGCCCTCGAGGGCTCACCACTCAGCAGCCCGTGTGGGGGCCGCACAGGAGGGCAGGTGTGGTGTGGGGTGAGGGGACCAGCCCCCGGGCCTTTGGCCGTGGCGAAGGATGGACGCCGAGGGATGGACACCGAGTTAGAGAGATGCTGCAGACCTGCGCGGAGACCCTCGGCCCAGACGCACAGACGGACGCCCACGCTTGCTCACGGCCGCACCCAGCGCCTCGCACCCTTCCTGCCACATCCGAGGACCCCGAGCGGCTGAGCGCCCACCCAGGGAAACGCACCCACGGCACACCCTCAGCCACGCTGGGCCGGGCCCAGGGCGGACAGTGGGGGCGCGACCGCCCCCTCCGGGCACAGACCGGGTCTCAACAACGCCCCCCCCCCCCCCAGCACCTGGCAGCCCGGCGGGCGCGGGGACACACCCACAGCGGGGCGGGCCTCCGCGGGACACACCCCGCCCGCTCTCACGCCCCGCCCCTAACCTGGCGGCCCGGCCTCACCTGGAGACGGTGACCGGTGGGACGCGCGGGGGTCGCGCCTGTCGCGGAGCCCCGCGGGCGGGCCGGCGCCGGGCCCAGGCCGGGGAGGGCGGAGCGGGGAGCAGGACGGTCCGGCCTCCCGGAGCCCCCGGGGAAACCGAGGCACGGCCAGGGGCGGGCCGCCCAGAGGACCCCGGCCTTTCACGTCCCCGCAGGGCACAGATGGAGCGCGCGGCAGCTCTGGACGCCGGGGTGCGCGAGGTCCTCCGGGGCTGGCGGAGGGGCGACGAGCCCTCTCGGCCCGAAAGGGGGGTCCGCGGGGGCTAAAAATAGCCCCTGCCGGGGGCTCCGATCCGCAGCCGGCGCCCTGTCTGTCCTTGTCTCTCTGTCTATCCGTCCGTCTCTACGGGCCCCTCCCCCTGCACTGGCCACGCCCCTGTGGCCCGGCCTGGCTGATGGGGGTCAGTGGGCAGCCCCCAGCCCGCCCGGGAACCCGCGCAGCAGCCTGGGGGAGTGGGCGCGTCCCCCTGGGCTCAGGGACAGGGATGTGGGTGGCCGGGGTGGTCGGCGCCCACTAGGGAGCCTTTGGCCCGGGGCCACCAGAGCCGGGCCCGGTCTTTGCGCTCCCGCTGCCAGGCCCCGAATTATTCACCATCTGGGCAGCACCCAAGGGCAGCCGGGGCCGGGCGGGGCCGCGGGCGGAACCGGCCACGGAGGCTCCCAGACCCCCGCCCAGGGGCCCAGGGCTCCAAGCTGGGGAACTGGTGGGCTGGGGCCTGGCACACAGTAGGTACCTAATAGATGCAGGGTGTGCTTAGAGGGGAGGGGCGCCAACACTCAGGGAGCAGCTCTGTGGGTGCCCTGCGGAGACAGCCTTCCCCGCCCCCCCCCCCCTCCCCCCCGCAGGTCCGCAGGTCCTGGTGGAGGCTCTGGCATTCCAGGAAGGGGGTCCCCTGAGGTCAAAGGCTTGGAGATGGCAGTGGGGCTGGAGGAGGAAGGGAAGCCCCCAGAGAGCTCCCTGCAGTTGGGTGAGGTCAGTCCCCCTCCGTCCCCAACCATGGTGCTGGGTGCAGAAGCAAGCCCCAGCCAGTACCGGGGAGGGAGTGAGAGTGAGCCCAGGGAAACTGGGAGCGGGGCTTGGCACAGGCAGGGTGGGCTTCCTTGAAGACCCCCAGACCCAGGGCTCTGGGCCAGGGTCTCATCAGCCACAGAAGCAGTGGGTTACCAGGCTGGGTGTGGCTAGAAGAAAGCCCGGTTAGACCTCGAGTGGGTGAAGAGGGTCCACTCGAGGTAGCTGAGGTCAGCCTTTGAAGCCACGTGGACAGCAGGATTTGGGTGTGAAGGGGTGACCCTGGGCCTCACTGGCCTCAAGTTAGGGCCCGGAGTGGGTCAGGGCTAGCTGGTTTGGCCTTGGCCCTCCCCCAGCCAGTCCTCGGGGACCTGGGAAGGACACGCAAGTTCTGGCTCTGAGTGAGGACGTGCTTTTCTGCTCTCCCCTGCTCTGCCTTGCGTGTCCTGACACCCCTCTTCTGGCTCGCCACCCACCATCCTTCCGGCCTCCAGGCCCCAGCGCACAGCCAGCATCCCCAGCCCCCTCCGGACGGCCTCTCCCGTCCTGGCCCAGTGTCTGAGGTGCGGAGGATTCAGCGGTTAACTCTGACTTCTCCTCATTGGTGTGGGGTCTCCCCAGCTCCTATGTATCTGCCAGAGCCCTGGCTCCAAGGCCCCGCTTGTGTAAAGCCGTGTTCTCCCAAGCAGTCTCACCCCCCCACCCCCCGCCAAATCCTCTTCAAGAGCAACTCTGCGTCTTAGTCCACGTGGTGGGACAATTCTGCACCAGATCTGCCCTCGAGGATGCCCTCCTGCTGGAGAGACAGAGCTGGACAGAGTCCAGCCCCCTGCGGCCAGGCCGGGGCTAGAGGAAGTGAGAGGGAAGTGAGAGGAATGAACCAGGAAGGCATCCTGGGGGAAGAAGGTGGGAACTGGGCTTTGTAGGATGAATAGGAGTGCCAGGGATCAGAGACATGTGGTCGTGGCAGAAATTACATTTAAAACTTTGGGGAGGAAAGGGAGCATGAGACTTTGGGAAATTGCGAGGAAGGCAGATGGGGTGGAAAGAGGATGTGGAGCTGGGCTCTAGATGTGGGGGGACTTGAGGGACACTGCTCCCTTCCCACTTCCTCTGCCTGAGATAACAGGGACAGCGACCTTTCTGGGAACCGGCCACGGCAGGCGTCAGAGAGGGGCACTTGCCCTGTACTGAGTCTGGGCAGCACCGCAACTCTGCAAGGCAGTGTGGGAAACTGACGGGCGCCCGGCCGGTTCAGTCGGTAGAGCACACAACTCCTGAGCTCAGGGCTGAGTTCCAGCCCCACGTGAGGTGTGTGGAAGGCACTTAAAAACACAGAATCTTGGGGCACCTGGGTGGCTCAGTGGTTTAAAGCCTTTGCCTTCGGCTCAGGTCATGATCCCAGAGTCCTGGGATCGAGCCCCGCATTGAGCTCTCTGCTCAGCAGGGAGCCTGCTTCCTCCTCTCTCTCTCTCTGCCTGCCTCTCTGCCTACTTGTGATCTGTGTCAAATAAATAAATAAACTCTTAAAAAAAAAAGACTAAAAAAACCCACAGAATCTTAAAAAAACAAAAGAAGGGGAAACTGAGGTCCAGAGGGAGGAAATGAGGCATCTAAGGCCACATGAGGGTGAGATTTGCACACAGCTCTGGCTTCCGGCACCTCCCGGCCTCCTTCCCAGCCCCACCCCACGCAGTGCTAGGGAGGCTAGGGAGGACCAGATGGTGAGAACAGAGGCCAGGCTCAGGATGCGCCCCCCGGGGGCTGGTTTCCGGTGGGGGCCAAGCAGGGAGGATCTATTCTTAGCCTCCAAAGCCAAGGACAGGAAAAGGATGAGGTGGGGGTTGGGGGCAGTTTAAGGCACTGGGTGCACCCTGGGTCAGGAGAGTGGGGGCCAAGGGGTGGCTGGGTGGCCACGGTGCCTCCAGCCCGCCTCAAGGGTCGCCCCTGACGCCCAGCTCACAGCCCTGCCCAGATCATCCACCCTCTCTGGCTCCCCAGGGCCCTGGGAAGAGTCCAGCCCCTGGGCTTGCTGTCACCCCACTGGCCCTCTTTCCCGGGAGCACCCACGGGCCTGTCCTCTGCCCAGCAGCCCCGCGCTGCCTCGCCCAGTCCGGCTCCTGCGCCCCATCTCCGGTAAGCCTTCCGTGTGACTTCTGGGGCCCCTGAGACCTGATGCCTCCCCCTGCTGCAGCCTGACCCCTGGGTCTGGGGTGTCTGGGCCCAGCCTCCGCCCTTCAAACCGGGTATCCCAGCTTAACCATGCACCTGGTGAGCCACACTGTTCCCCTTCCTGGCGCAGCTGCCTCCCTTGGGGCCCACACCCTGCCGGGACTGCAGAGATGGAGGAGTTGGGACTCTCCTGGGAGCAGGTGGAGAAACTGAGGCTGGGACACGGGCGGCGAGCTGGGAGGTGGGATTCCCCTAGCTCTAGGCTCTAACCTGACCACCACTTTCTAGGCTTGAAGATGTGGGTCTCTGCGAGCCTCAGAAGCCCCAAGTGGACACAGACGACGTTGCGTAGAGCTGGACAGTGCCCGGACACAGCCACAGCCTTACCCAGCCTGTGACCAAGCGCCAGGCTAGGCCGAAGGGCCTCCTGGGTGTGCCCCAGACTGAGCCCCACGCCCGGGGGTCTGCTCTGTGTGCAGTGACAGTGCGGCGGCCCAGGTGTCACGCGGTACCAACTGCGTAGACACAAGATTCGAAGATCGTCCCGGCAGTCAGAGATCGACGAGTGACATCCGTCAGGGTGGGGCAGGGGCAGGACGTGCTCCGGGTGCCGCCCTGCCCCACACCAGGCTGCTGTGGGTGGGCCAGCTGCCGCCCGGCTCACAGCTCGGAGGCCCCTCGACCAGACCCGCGTCCCCGCTGCTGCCGCGCTGCCGTGGGCGCGTGAGGCGGGGCAGGACAAAGGAGAGGCCGGGCTGCGCCAGGCGCTCCTGGGATAGGACTAACACGGGGCTGGGGGCGCCCGGTGGCCCGGAGACGGTCAGTCTGGGCCGCGGACAACAGGCCGGATGGTTCCCTGTCAGGAGGGTGGCCTGGGCACTGTGGGGGGCCGAGCAGCGTCCCTGCCCCCCTTCCTGGCCCAGAGCTCCCCCTCCACGTGACCGCAGGCCGCCATCCCTGGCCTGGGACAGCAGCTCCCCAGCCCCCAGCATCTGCGCTGGAGCCAGCGGCTCCCGGGAGGACGGCGGCCGCGGGCAGACCGAGACCAGGACGCCTGCGGACAGCGGGAGGCTCCCGAGGGCGGCCGCGGACGGGTTTTAAGCGCTGCGGTTAAAGGTCTTCTCGCCCTGGCGGCGCTGTGTGTCCTGCGCCCACAGAGCACGGGGCAGTGTGACTGCCTGTGGCGGCAGGGCCTGGGACACCAGACCGCCTGTGCAGCATTTCCGGAACTCTGGAAATATTCTAAAATAAAGTGTTTATTAAAAACACATGCAACTTCATGAGTAGACCAATTTGATGAAAATAAGACATTTCCCCCCACCTAAAAAAAGTCATTTTAGAGAAACAACCTAAAACGTGTCCAGACGGAACAGAGCACGTGGGTGCGGCCCCCAGGGGAGCCAGCGCCGGTCGGGCGGGAACCGTCCCCGGCACCAGGTATTGGGAGCCTCGGTCTCGGGGCCGCACCCGTCAGCCCCGCAGCCGAGCTCGGCCACTTGCAGGACGCCAGGGCCGTCTCGGGCCGGCCGGGCGCGGTCTCCAGGAACGCAGCCGTCCCGACACGGGGTAGCACCCAGGCCAGGTGGGGGTGCCGGCGCCTCACACGGAGAGCATCTCCGCGGGCCCCGGGCTGCTGAGCGCGACGGCAGGGGGGTCGTGCACGCCCCCCCGGGGTGGGGGTGGAGGGGGACACTGACCCGCGGCAGCACCAGGCCAGCCCGGGCAAGGGCCGGGGGCGGGGGTCCGCCCTGGATGTGGGTCCCTGCCCCCTCAGCGCTCTGGGGCAGGTTCTCTGGGACTCCTCCCCCCCACCCCTGCCCCAACACCTCTGGGCGAGGGGAAGGCGCCCAGGTCTGGGCCCGGCGCGGGCAGCTGCGGCCGGGAGGGGCCCCGCGGTCACCGGCGGTAGCGGTACCGCTTAAAGTGGAACCAGAGCTGGAAGATGCCGTTGGCGAACTGGCAGCGGAAGCCGTGGCGGTGCGAGTACTCCCACTCGCGGCTGACGATCTTGAAGGCGATGTCCTCGTAGGGGGGCCCCGCGTGGAAGCGCAGCGTGGCGAAGTCCTTGTTGTCGGCGCACGCCTCCAGGAAGTACTCGGGCGTGGAGCGCTTGTCGATGAGGTCGGGGTAGAAGATGTTGAACTTGTAGCCCTGCACGATCTTGGGCGGCGGGTTGTCAAAGTCGTAGTGCGTCTGGTTGTACTTGTTCCACTCGAAGCCCGTGTGCACGCGGTTGAAGAAGCGTGGCTTGCGCGGCCGGTACTTGTCGGCCCACAGGTAGGCCTTGCCCGTCAGCGGCATCTCCACGCTGAACTGCGCCTCGTCCTGGCCCATGCCCTCCTTGGCCCGCCGGAAGAAGATGTCCTCGGCGCTCTCGCTGGCGTCGCCTGCCGGTGGGGCGGTGTGAGCGGGGCTGGGGGGGAAGGGCCCTGTCCCCGCTCCCCCCACCCCCACCCCCGGGGGCAGACGGCGTGGGTCCCCTCGGCTGCACCTGTGACCTGGAGCTGCTGGCGGGACAGCTGTAGCCGCTGCGCGTCCTCGTCGGGCTCCAGCACGTGTGCGTCCAGCGGCAGCTCGTGCGCCGTGAGCAGCCGGGGGCTGTACTTGCCCGCGTCGTAGTCGTCCAGGCTCTGCTGGATCAGGTCCTCCTCCATGAGCACCGCCTCCCCGTCCGCCTCGCCCTCTGTGGGCGCCGCCCCTTCGGCCTCAGGATCCCCCGAGCCGCCCTCCGACGAGGGCCCAGGCGGGGTGGGCGCTGGGTCCTCGGGCTCCAGGCTGCGGAAGGGAGAGGGCTGGGCTGGCTGGGCGGCAGCGGGTTGGGGACCTGGCAGCCCGGGACCTCGACAAGGTCCTTGGCTGAGGAGGGGCATGGGGGACAGGAGGCTGCCTACCTGTGGCCGGGTGACGGGGGCTCCTGCTTGAGGATGGGGAACAGGGGCTCGCTCTCCACGCCCTGCTCCTGCTTCAGCTTGTACAGCTTCTGTCGCAGCACATCCTGGTGCCGCTCCCGGAGCCTGCAACAGCGCCTGGTGGTCACCCCACCCCACCCTGGCCCTCGTCCTGACCCCCTTTCACGGCAAGGGTCCTGGGAGATGGGGAGAGCGACAAGTGGCGCCTGCCCAGGCCGTGTCCTCACGCTTCAGGCTGCGGAGGACAGAGGGTGCTGGGGGGCCGCTGGGGGCCGCGCTTCAGCAAGGAGAAAACGGGACTCGGGTCACAGACCCTGCTGGGAGCGGCCCTCCAGGGCTGGGAAGGGTGGGGCCCCACAGCGGGGACTCCTGTGCCCTGGGAGGCACCAAGCCGGGCTGAACAGGACCTGGGAGGCCGGCAGGGGGGAATGAGCGCAGGGACGGCTCCGCAGGGATGGCTCCGCCTGGCCAGCAGGGACAAGCGCTGTGTTTACACAGAGAATTTGTACACAGAGGGTGTGGGGTGGGCGGGAGGCGGGTGGCCTCAGGGCCTGCGGTGGTGTCTCTTGACCCCGGGAGACAGGGAGACGGGCCAGACACGGCTGGAGGCCGGCCCCCCAAGCCCCACCGGGGACCCTGACCCCTGCAGGGCTGGGCGGTGCTGACCTGGCCCGCGCCATGTGGGCGCGGAGCTGCTGCAGGAGGCTCTCCCAGTAGCCCATGTCCAGGTTGGGGCCCCCGGCCCGGATTTTGCCCTCGATGCCCTGGAAGATGACCTGCAGCTGGCTGTACGTCTTGCCCTTGAAGACCGACTGCACATCGGAGCTGACCGAGGCGTTGACCCCCTCTCGCCGTTCCCCTGCGGGGGACGGGCCGCTCAGCACGGGGCAGGGGTCGGACCCTTCCCTTTGCCCACACTGCTCTTCCTCGGGTCCCGGGGTCCTGCCTCCTCCCGGCCTCCTGGCCACCCCCACCTCTGGCTGGATCCTTCTAACACGTGACAGGGACTCCAGGCCACGGACCTTTCCTGGGATGGTTCTGACTCCACGGATCAGGGGGAGCCAGGCAGGTGTTTCTAGCCTCTCCCTGGTCCGATCCTCAGGCCAAGTCGGAGCGCCTCGGCCTGGCATGTCCGGCCTGCGCCCCCCCAACCCCCCCCGCCCTGCAACAGCAAAGAGGAAGCACCTGACCGCCTGACCCTGGTAACTCAGACCCTGCTCTGTCAGCCTTGGCTGGTGACCTCAGGGAAGTGGGTCACTGTTTCTGGGCTTGGCTCTTCCCTCATTTAGGAGAACTGGTCATTTCCTGGGCTCTGCAAAGTCCTAACACTGCCCCAAGGCAAGCGTGTCCCCCTGTCCTGCATCCATCACGAGTTGGGAGCCCAGGGACATATCCTGCGCCCTTGGATGGAGAGGTCCCTGAGGGTGGGGCTGGGCATAGCCCGACCCTACCTGCTCTGGCACACCAGCTTCCTTACTGGTCAGCAGATACCAAGCCCTGCCACAGGGCCTTTGCACATGTGTCGCTTCCCACCAGCAACATGATCCTCCTGGTCCATTTTGCCTCCCAGACTGCTCCCCTTAGCCTGGAAGCCTGATTTGTGGCTTCCCCAGGGTGGGCACCTCGTGGGGCTTCGGAACGCTGCCTCCCTGGCACCGAGCTGGGCCTGCGGGAGCTCAGAGTGCAGCTGCTGACGAATGCAGGGGTGCACGAGCAGCACACGCCCTCTGCTCGACAACCGGCTTCGGCAGCCCTCCCACTGGACACAGGGTCGCAGCTGGTCAGACAGGGTCACGGAGGACCCAAGTCCCTCTAGCCAACCAGCGCGGGATCCTGGAATCAGTACCTAGAGACCCAGCCCCCCGCCGCCCCCCCCCCCCCCCCCCCCCCCCCCCCCCGCCCGCCAGACAGCTGCGTGTCCCCAGGCGGTCACAGACTCTGGCTGAGTCTGTGACAGTCACAGAAACATTACGGGACCAGGACTGAATTCAGCGACAACTCCCACCTGCCTGCATCCTGTGTTCACGCACATGGAACTCACAACCCACCCAGCCAGCAGCCGCCGGCGCGGCCCCCGCATGAGCCCCGCTCTGCCACACAGCTTGAAGAAAGTCAGGTCCCGGGTCCCGAACGCACAGGGCCCAGCTGGATCCCGATGGGGGCCGGAGTGGCTCCACCGCGCTGACTAGAGACTCTCTGGGACAGTGCTCACGACAGAGGGCAGCACCACGGGAAGCACCCACAGTGAATGGTAGTGGGGCCCCGCCGCAGATGCCCACTCTTATCACACATTTGGAACGTCCCAATTACCGACAAAAGAAAAAAAGCCCAACTTCATTTGTAAAGATGACGCATGGTCATCTTTTGGCAGGTCTCCAGAACAAAGGAGCAGAGACCTCTTGGAAATCATGCTGAAGGGAGACGCAGAAAAGCAAGCTCAGCTCGTCTCTGAGGACAGCCAGAGCCTGCTGGGACCCCTGCTGTGGCAGGCGAGCAGGGAAAGCAGACAGTGGGGCCTCAGCCATCCCTGGGAGAAGAGAAGCGGCCGCGCAAGGGGGCGACCAGCAAGGGAGCCCAGCACAGCAGCGGCCGGCCAGAGACTCGGGGACTCGGGACAGAGATGCTGTGCAAAGGGGGACACACAAGAGGCGGCCCTCACTCTTCCCCAGCGGGGGGTTGCGGTGGGGTCATGTGTTCGGTGTCTGAAGGAGAAGGCCCTACCCCCAGAGGTCTGGCCCAAGCCCTGCTGCCTGCAGCCACAGGGGAGGTGAAACACATTTCCTGATGCGCATGACGTCCAAGAACTTCCTGCTTTCCGCCAGATACTGGAGGATGCGTCCCACCGAGACGCGGGCACAAAGCACAAGAAAGGAAGATGTGGGGTCGTAGAAGGAACAGCTCCAACGCCACAGAGTGAAGGGCAGCCACGGGAGGCGGGGGCGAGGGACACAGAGGGCACAGGGACAAGGACAAAGGGGCCCGAGGGGAGGCTCCAAGGAGTCGGGCCACCTCAGCAGGGGAGCTGGATGGCTGGGGAGGATCCGTGGCGGCCATGAGACCCTGGGGCACGCGGGCCGGCACGGTGTCCGGGGCACGACAGCCACTTCCTTGCTGCTTCTCACCTGACACTCCTGACGGTGTCTTGTCAACCCCAGGGGACAAAAGGGACAACTGGGCTCCCAGGAGGTCGCCAAGCTGCCTGGTGGGCTGGATCTGCACTCAGGGCCACACCTGCCCTGGTCAGCGCCCTTCAGCCAGAGTTCTAGACTCAGGCCACTGCCACCAAAGGAAATACCGCCTCATACATCTCTGAGAGCAAGAATTTCCTTTTCTTTCTCCTGAAGTCACTGCAGGATGTGTCCTGCCAAGACGACAAGGACGCGCAGGAGAACAAATCACCACTTAACAAAGATGAGGAAAGACATTCCTCCCTTTCCTAAGAAGAGGAAACCAGCCCCCCACCCCCTTGGAGCAAAACAGGCCTGGGGGAGGGGAGCACGCGTGTCCTCGGCCACCACCACGCCTGAGAGATGGCGGAGCCTAGGACAGCCCACGAGGCCCCCGGGGAACCAGGCGCTGCTGAAGCCGTGGCCTCCAGGGCAGGGGCAGGAGTGCAGTCGTTGTAAGCCTCGGGAACACTGGTTCTCACCCAGGGCGAGTCTGTCCCCCGGGGACACCAGGGGATGTCTGGGGACACCTGCAGCTGTCACGACTGGGGGTGCTCAGGATGCAGAACGGGTGGGGGCCCAGTGTCTGCCTGAGAAAGTACGAGAAACCCAGCTCCAGGGCTCACTCCCTCAGAGCTCATGTGTGCGGCCACCTCCGGGGAAAGAAAGTAAATGACAAAGAGCATCAGACTAAACGTTCTGGAGCTCCAGGGACTTCCTGGACGGATGAGCAGAGCTGAACCCCACCGTCGCTCAAACACATCCAGCCTCCAGCAAAAACTTGAAACCCAAACAAACAAGCCTCCACGGGCGCCACTCCCAGGAAAGCGGGCGGCCCACGAGTGGTTAAAGGAAGCAGGTGGGCCCTGAGCCCCCACCCATTCAGGGTCCGGAGCACCTGCTGCTGCCCCCTGGTGGCTCCCGGAGAGGCCTCCAGAGAGCCAGGGACACCCCGCGGGAGGAAACCAAGACAGGCAGGGAACACCGGACCAAGGTGGCTCCTCGCAGACCTAGCCCCGTGCACCCAAGAGCATGCCGGGCACGTTCTGGCTCCCCTGCCCCAGCCCTGGGTTACCGGGGCCCTTGCCCGAGGCCTCGAGCTTGCGGAGCTTGGCGATCTCGTCTTCCGTGACGGCGGTCATGTCCCGCCAGAAGTCCGCGTTCTTGCCCTGCTCCAGCTCCATGTACACCTAGGGGGGACGTGCAGGGGCTGAGCGCGGCCACGGACTGCTCCGGGAGCCCGGGCGCGAGCGGCAGGGCCGGCCGGTACCTGGATGTCCTCCAGCAGGTCCTCCATGTCCGCTACGGTGAGGCCGTTGAGGAAGGTGTACGGCTCGTGCATCTCCACGGCCAGGTCATCGTCCTCGGCGCTGATGTACTTGGCCAGCAGGTCGATGGGCTTAGCCCGCCCGTCCCGGATGCGGATCTTGGAGCTGCCAGGGAGCAGAGAAGTGGCGTCAGAGCCCAGGGTGCGCGCTGGCCCCTCCTGAAGACCCTGCCCTGGAGGAGGGGCCTGTGCGGGAGCCTGGGGAGGGGCCAGGCCTGCAGCCGCGGTGGTCAAAGAAGTCTTCCTGGAAGAGGGGGGTACCCGGCACAGGAGCAAGACAGGTAACAGACCCGGGCCTGGACCCCGGCAAGCGAGGCATGTGAAGAGCAGCCTGTGGGAGCGGAACAGGGCGGGGGGGACACGGAGCGGCGGGGAGGACACCTCCTCCCCGTGGACGCGCTGCTGTGGCGGGCGATGGAAGCCTCAGTGCTACACGTGGAGACGGAGACTCGACAGAGGCTGAGGCTGCTCCGACCCGAGGGCGCCTGGAAGCAGGCGGGTCCGAGCCCTGGGGGCTGGTGCGGCCAGAAGACGGCCGGACAGAGAGGGGGTGGAACGGGCTCCCTGGGCACACACGCCAGGCTGGGGGCTCAGACACCCGCTGTGTGGCCTCAGGCGCTCCCGAGTCCGTGTGTGTGACCGGGCCTGATGAGCAGACGCTCTGGGGGGCTGCGGGCGGAGAGGGAGGACCATACCAGCTCGGGGCCTAGCACCCTGCTCGCTCACGCAGCAGCACTATGCACGGCAGAGACCGTTCAGATGTCTCCTTGCCACGCGACTCGACAGGGGAGACGGGCTCAAGGAAGGAAGTGAACAGAAGGGGCACACGCAGCAGGGGCTGGCCCCAGAAAGGGGGTCGGGGAGGGACTCTCTGAGGAGGTGATTGGGGGAGACCTGAAGGGAAAGGGGGACCAGCCAGAGCAGAAGACTCCAGGCACTGGAAAGAGTATGTACAAAGGCCCTGAGGCACACAGGGCTCCCCGTATTTGTGCCCAGAAAGAGGGCGGTGGGTGGTGGAGACAGCACCATGTCTGCAGGCGCACGTACCGCAGCTTGGCCTGCTGCAGGTGGAAGTTGTCCTCCTGCTCCTCCCACGTCTTGAAGTGCTCCGCCTCCTTCTCCCGCTGCAGCATCTCCAGCTCCTGCTCCCGCATGGCCTTCTCCCGCTCCCGCTCCAGCCGCAGCTGCTTCACCTGGGGGCGCAGGGGACGGATGGGAGGGGTAGAGACAGGCCAGAACCACCAGAAGGGGGTCTCGTGGGGCCTGCCCTGTACTCTCTTCGGTCATGGGGTAGATAACCCAGGTGTGGCCCTAGCCCACCGGCCCCGGGCTTGGATTGGTCAGGGAAGCCAGAGGCTTCACGCAGACCTTAATACAGAGGAAGAGTCCTTCTGCGGGAGACACAGATGCCTGCAGCAGCCAGGGTCATTCTGGTCCCCCTGAAGGAAGTGTCTGAGAGTAGAGCCCAGAGATCAGCAGAATGGAGAGGTGGAGGGAGACAGCTTGCTGGAGGCACTGCCCAAAGCCCTGGATCCAACTGTGCCTAAAGCCAGCCAGTTCCCCTGGACTTTCTGTATAAGCCAATCAGGCCTCCCTTGACCTTCAGGCCCTCACGAGGGAAGGGCTCCTGACCCCACAGAGACAGGCCAAGGGCAACTCCACCTTCTGCAGCTCCAGGCGATTGTCCTCTTGGATTCTCTTGTTCCGCTCCTTCAGCTCCTTCTCCTCCAGGTGGCTGATCCCCTTCTTCTCCAGGGCCTGGAAGGGCCAAGCACACGCCCACTGAGCACAGATGCCTCCCACCTTCCCAGGCTCCCCTGCAAGATCCCGATCGAGACCCAGCAGGCTGGGCAGTGTCTCTGGAGACTAGACGGCGAGACCGAGAGAAGTGAGCTGCCCACGGCTGCACCTCGCGGACCACCGCCGAACACGCTGCTCCCTTAGTGCCCCCAGACTGGACACGAGAGAACGCGGCGCTCCGGAGCGGCCTCCAGCATGGGTGAGGCATGCGCCATCGTGCAGAGGGGAGGCAGCCGCCACCCCAGGGGGCTCCCAGGGGCCACTCACCCTGGTTCACACAGAAGCCCTGCTGGGCCAGCTCGGGTTAGGGGGTGGAAGCCCCCAGTAGCTCAGATGTGCACCAGCACATGCGTGTGGGCAGAGGCAGGACAGCGAAGGAAGGAGAGATGGACTCATGGCACACTTGACCAGGGCAGCTCTGGGGCTCAGAGGACCCCAGGGCACCACGCACCAGACGGCTCCTCCCTGTGTGTGTCCTCGTCTGGTGGAGGGTGCTCGGGGCACGGGGCTGGAGACCCCTCAGGCCCTTGGACAGCCCCCATAGTCCCTGCCAGCGCCGGGCACTAAGCCTGCACACACAGATGAGTGCTCCCCCGCCCCACCCTGGGGCCCCGCGGGCTGTGCGAGGACACCCCAGGGCCCAGGAAAACGTGCCTCCGGTGGGACACGAGCCTGTCCGGCTCGGGGCCACCCCCGGAGGTCTGTGCCACTCCTTGGCCTCCCCAGCCTCAGCCCAGGCTTCCGTGTTAATGGTGACCGTACCTGTCACCTACAGCCACACAGAAAAGCAACCAGGGCACGGGCGAGGAGCCAGGCAGCCTTGGTTCTGGTCACGCTCTGCCACCCAAGAGCGGGGAGACCACAGGCGAGCAACTTGGTGGCCCGACGTAGATGAGGCCGCGTGAGGGAGAGTCGAGGTGCGCAGAGCATGCGGAATGGCGGCCGGCATGGGGTGTGCGTTACCGTTCCACTGGGGACTGTCCACTCTGCCAGCTGGCGGCCCCGGGAAGAGGGGACAGACCTGCGATGCTGCCCAAACCGTGGGCCTGTCTAGAGAGGCCTCGGGGCTGAGCGGGGGTCGAGCCCCCACATGCTTATCACCGAAGGGGCTGATGGTGCTCTCCGTGCCGAATTCCCCAAAGCCAGTGGGGGCTCCAAGAAAGACTTGGTGGGGAAACGCCCAAGCACGTGTGTACAAGCCACCCCGAACCCGCTCATTCGACACTCACCCAGGGCCGACCACGCGCCAGCTCTGGGGACAGAGTCCGCCCCATGGGGCTCAGTCTGGCAGGAAGCGCACATCACGAATCAGACTGTGTTCAGATGTTCGCTCCGCAGCAAGACCTTCCTGGGCCTGCCCAGGTCAAGCCACAGCCGCGGCACCCCGACGCCTGTCCACCTTCCCTCCCCCGCACACTTGGCTCGTCTGCTTATTCACAGTCTCTCCCCTAGGAGGCTGGGGGCTCCACAGGGGACTCCGTCTCTCCAGCTCCCTGACCCAGGGCCGGCCCGCACGGCCCCCGGCACCAGCAAGTGCAGGGACAGGTGAGTCCGTGAGGTGCGAGGAGGGGACCTGCGGGACCACGGGAAGGTGGCATGGGCTCAGTGTGTTCTAGACAAAGGCCTGACGGCACGTGGTAAGTGGAAAACGCCACGGCATCCGACTGTGCCCGGCTGCTCTTGCCGCCCCAGGCTACCCGGGTCCCCACAGCGAACAGGGGATGTGTTATAGTTAAACCGTGTTCTCTGGAAACGTAAGTCGCCGTCCCAACCTCGGAACCCAGGAAGGGGATTTTACGTGGAAACAGGGTCTCTGCAGATGGAATGAGTTAAGACAAGATCACAGGGGGTGAGGCTGGGCTCTAAACCAACGGCCGGTGACCTTACAAGAAAGAAAGGGGGACACACAGGCAAGACGGCCATGTGATGATGACAACACAGGCTGGGGTGAAACAGCCACAAGCCAAGGGTCCCCAGCAGCCACCAGCAGCGGGAGGTAGGAGGGAACTCTCTAGAGCCTCTGGAGGGGGCGGGACCCTGCTGACAGCTGACCTCCCCAGCTGGGCGACAAAACCTGCAGCTTTCAGTCCTGGGTGCAAGGCCGCCACTAGCGGTGAGTGACCCAGGAGCGAGACGTCAGCATCGAGGTGACCGAGCACCTGTTCACTGGGATGCTGTCTCGGGCGTGTGGCGCTGAGAACCTGCCCTCCAGCCACGGTGAGCCGGGCCCCGTGTTCTGGGCGCAGCACCTGCGATCTCGGCCGACGATTTCGGCCGACAGGAACGTTTCCGCAGGAAAAGCCGGCGGCCAGCAGGGCACACGCGCACGGAGATGATGAACTCTTAGCGGCAAGCAGCACCCGGGAGCGCATGCCGTGAGCGCCAACTCCCGTGTCCTGAAGTGGACATCATGACAGGCGCACACAGCAAAGCCATGAGACGGGCAGAAGAGCGCGCCGCGACGGGCTCACCTTGTTCC
The DNA here is from genome assembly GCA_004024625.1 of Mellivora capensis. NCBI lineage: Eukaryota > Metazoa > Chordata > Mammalia > Carnivora > Mustelidae > Mellivora > Mellivora capensis. Next base: position 105,697 of record PISX010002309.1, read on the forward strand.
AGATGAAGGTGCCCAGGAGGTTGTTGTCGCCGAAAGGGTTGTCGGTGTTGGTGTAGCCCATGTACTCCTCCCCCCAGCCCATCTTCTCCCGCTTCTTCCGCTCCTTGGCCTCCTTCTTGGCCAGCCGCCGGGCCCGCTTCTCCTCGGGGGTCTCGAAAGCCTTCATCAGCTCCTCCTGCTGCTTCCGCTCCTCTCGCAGCCGCAGCCGCTCCTGCAAGCTCTGCTGTTGGCTCAGGGCCGCCGCCGCCTCCCGAGGGCTCTGGGAGTGGGCTGGGGAGGCCGAGCTGGATGCCGAGGAGCCGGGGGACCAAGAGCGTGTCCGCCGCCGGCGGGCCCATCGGCCCCGCTGCTGCTCCTGCCGCTCGTCATCCGAGTCGGACTGAGAGGACCGGTCCTGTGAGCGCCAGCGCGGCGGCAGTGGGCTCGGGCTCTGCCTCCTTCGCCGCTGCCATCTTTCTTCCTCTGAATCTGACCTGTGGAGGGAATCACAGAGGTCTGCTTACTGCCTGCCAGTCTTTCGTGTGACAAATGTTTCTATAGCATCTGCTGTGCCGGGGGGCGGTTGTAGATTCTGGGGACACGGCAGTCACAAGCAGTGATACTCACAGTCCCTGCCTTTGAGAGGCTCACAACAAATAAACACACAGTGTGACACGACATAGTGCAAAGAAGAGTGACTTAGCATTAGGAGATGGAGATCTGAGGAGGCAATTCTGGAGGAAATGGGGAGGATGCTACAGCGAGAGAGTGCTCCATGAAGAGGGCATAGCAAGAGCAAAGGCCCTGGGGCAGGAATTTACGTGGCATGTTCAAGAAGCAGCAGGAGGGGGTGCCTGGGTGGCTCAGTGGGTTAAGCCTCTGCCTTCAGCTCAGGTCATGATCTCAGGGTCCTGGAATTGAGCCCCGCATCGGGCTCTCTGCTCAGTGGGGAGCCTGCTTTCCCCTCTCTCTCTCTGCCTGCCCCTCTGCCTACTTGCGATCTCTGTCAAATAAATAAACAAAATCTAAAAAAAAACCCAAAAAACAGCAGGAGGCCCAGGTGGAAAGTGTGAATGAGGGGGAGTGAGGGAGGGAGTGAGGGCAGGGAGGTAGGCTGTGGCCTGGTGGTGCCAGAGCTATAAATGTAGAAACCAGAGGACCTGATCTGTTCAAGGTGACAAGAGGGAACCTATAGGACAAGGTCCCACAGGATGGGCAAGAGTGAACTGGAGTAAGACAGGTAGGACTGAAACGCCAGGCAAAACCACTGTGAGCTGGCAACGGAACGCACGAGCCATAAGGACGGATTCTGTAACGGTCAGGGCCCTTCGAATGTGTAGAGGAACAAGTCTCTGTATTTCGTTAAGTGTTCCACCTGTTGAGCTCACATCAAAAAATCTACACCATGGAAACCAATTATTTTGGAGTCTCTGTATGCAGACTATACTTTTTTTTTTTTTTAAAGATTTTACTTATTTATTTGAGAGAGAGGCAGTGAGAGAGCATGAGCGAGGAGAAGGTCAGAGGGAGAAGCAGACTCCCCGTGGAGCTGGGAGCCTGATGCGGGACTCGATCCCAGGTCTCCAGGACCATGACCTGAGCCGAAGGCAGTCGTCCAACCAACTGAGCCACCCAGGCGTCCCTGTATGCAGACTATACTTTTGACCCAATTTTCACTAACACTGCAATTACATGTCCAGGATGGCTGATTACAGTAACCCAAACATCAGGAAACAGCAGATACAAAAGATGCGCGGGTGACCACAAGACTGCTGCTGTACGTGAACCCATGCGGAAAACAGCACTACCGGGGGCTCACCGCAGAGCCAGCCAACTTGCCCTGTACAGAGCCAGACGGCTGAGGACGCGAGCCTGCCGCTCCGCCGCTGCAGAGCAAAAGCGGCTCTGGACAGGCGGGAACAACTGGGCATAGCCAGACCCCAATAAGCTTTCACTTCCGCACACCAAAACTTGGGACGTATTCAACAATCTCATAAAATTTTGACATGTCAGGAAATACCATTCCTCTTCTGAATTTTCCCCTCACCAACTAAAAATGTAAAAAGCAGGGGCGCCTGAGTGGCTCAGCTGGTTAAGCGTTTGCTTTCAGCTTAGTCATGATCTCAGGGTCCTGCGATAGAGTCCCGCATGGGGGGTGTGTGTCCCTGCTCAGCGGGGAGCCTGCTTCTCCCTCTGCCCTTCCCCCTTGCTCATGCATGCGCGCCCCCATGCTCTCATACATAAATGAAATCTCTTAAAAAAAAAATGTGAAAACCATTCTCGGCTCATAGGCTGCAGGCTGCCAAGCCGTGGTTTAAACCACGGCTGTGTTATTTCCACTTTGCTTCTTATAACTTCTTGGAAGTCCTGGGTTGCAATGACCCCTTTCTCAAACGCAGAGGGCAATCAACTACAGCCACTGTGGCCACAGTGTGAAGAGGCCGACACGGTGGGAGACAATGTGCCAGGAGAAGCCCCAGGGAGGTCATGAGTACACAGAGGAGCAAACTTGGACCACAGCGGGGCAGGGACTGGCCAGAGGGTCACCACCAGTTAGGGGCTGAGCCGGCACAGGGACCTAGGTCTGGAAGGCAGTCCCTGGCACCGTCTGCTCCCTCCGTGCTGGAGCAGACTCAAGCCAAGCCTGGACAGGTGTCTGAAAGGACATGACCATGAGCCGTGGTGAAGCTGAGACCCAGGTCCTAGGAGTCAACCCAGGCCTGCCACCTGTCGCCAAAAGTGCCTTCGTCTGACTCCCACTTCCAATAGCAGGTGTTGTCGCCCCAACTTAGAAAGAAAATCCCTCTCAAATCCACCCTTTCCCCACTGTGCCTCCCACTGCCTCTCTGCTCTGAAAGCCACCACCATCTGTTGCCTAGACAACCGTACCATCCTCCTCCTGCCTGTTGTCACTCCTGCCAACCTCCTCAGTCCCTTCCCCACGCGAAAACCGGAAGAAGTTCCACAAGGTAAGCCAGACTACATCACTCAATATCCTCCCATGGCTTCGTACTTCCCTCCGAAGAGCGGCCAGATCCTGCCCCACGGTACACAGAACTGCACGATCCGCTCCCTTCTCACCGCCCCGACCTCCTCTCCAACTTCCCCTCCGCCCCGCCTCACTCACTACGCTCCTCTACTGTCCCTCCAACCATCAGGTGCGCTGCCTGGAGCGCCTCCCGCTCTCCTCGCTGCCTAACGGCGACTCTCAGTCGGACGTCCCCTTCTCCAGGAAGCCTTCTCTGACTAACTCGAGATCTCTGGCTCCCCGAGGGCGGGAGCCGGATCCCCAGCGCCGTTCACGCAGCCACCCTACCTGCGCTCCCGGCTCTGCCTCCTCCGCCTGCGCCGTACTTCGTCGTCCCGGCGCCGGCGGTTTCGCCGCCCATGGCTCCCGCTCCGACTTCGGCTCCGACTCCCGCTCCGTTGCCTGCGGCCCCTACGACCAGCCGACCGCGAGCGCGAGCGTGTATCCCGACCCATCAGCTGAGACCGTGGCGGCGGCGCTGACACAAATATCCGGGGCCCGCGCCGGGGGCCTTCCTCCCCTGCGGCGCGCGCCGGGCTGCCCCATCCGCGCCTGAGCCGGGAGAAGGAAACCTGTCTCGCTGCCCCATCCCGCAGAGGCTCCGACGCCCCGTAACCTCTCCACTTCCCTCAAACGTGGCCCGTGTGACGGACTCCGGCCGGACTCTCGTCTCCAGAGTTGGGGGCTCGGCCTTCAGGCAGTACTAGGGGCAGCCCCATGTCGGTCCTCACGCCTCGGAGAGGGGGCCCTAAGGGGTGTGGGCGGAGCAAGACAGAGAACCAGGAACAGCGAGTGGGGCGGAGCCTGGGGGGGCGTGACCTAGAAGAAGAGGATTCCAGGGGAAGTGGAGCCGGCGTGGGCGGGGCCCACAAGGCGGGATCAGGAGGAGGCGGGGCCTCGGGGCGGGGCCAAAGAGAGGCGAGCCGCTCGGCCGAGGTCTCTGGGTCCGCGCAGGCAGGCGGTGAAACTTCCAGGCCGCTCAAAAAGGCGACGGACGGAAGCCAGGTGGGAGACTGAATAGCCTGGAGGCTGGACAGCCTTTCGGAGTCACCACCATGCTGCATCGTCCCCAAAGATGGGGAAACTGAGACCCAGAGATGGAAAGTCACTTTAATAAACAGTCCCCCCCCTCCCACAGCTCCACATGGAACTGGGATCTGAACTGGGTGGTTCAGCTCTGTTCTGTGGGTGCTGGGGAGTCATGGGAGGGTATTTAAGCAAGGGGGGGGGGCTGGTGGTTATGTGGAGTCCCTGCTGGGCTGGTGGCCAGGAAGGACCACAGCAGGTAGAGCTGGAAGATCCCGGAGTCGCTGTTCAGCGCTCCCCCAGCCCACCTCAGAGGACGGCACTTCATGTTCCAGTTCAAGCTCTTCAAATGTTTGTCTGAGTACACAACTTCATGACCTCGCCCTGAAGGCCAGGTGCGCCTGCTGCTTGGGGCGGAGGCAGGGGTGGCTGGGACGGATTTCCCAGGACCTTCTCCCCCCGCCCTTCATAACAAGCCAGCTTGTCACGGGATGTGGATTAAACCGACAGGTGGGGATGGGCCCTGTTTTTCAAGACCCAGACGTGTGGATGAGAGTCCGGGCAGGTGAGTGTGGGACGGTAAGCAGCAGATTCCAGACTATCTCTGTACGTCCGGCCTGTCAAGGGGCTGTGCTGTTCCGCACCACGAGGAAACCAGGTTTCCAGGGGCCAGCTTCGGGATGGGACCTCGTTGTCAAAGCAGCGTTTCTCCAGTCGGAAATCCTGGAGAAGTGTTTTCCCCTTAAAAGGGGTCCACGCTTGGGGCACCTGGGTGGCTCAGTGGGTTAAGCCTCTGCCTGCAGCTCAGGTCATGATCCCAGGGTCCTGGGATCAAGTCCCGCATCGGGCTCTCTGCTAGGCGGGGAGCCTGCTTCCTCCTCTCTCTCTCTGCCTGCCTCCCTGCCTACTTGTGATCTCTGTCAAATAAATAAAATCTTAAAAAAAAAAAAAAGGGGGTCCACGCTTTACTCACTTTGAGCAACCCTGGCAAAACCAATACAAAGTCTGGGGAGTGTTCTTTGGAGCCAGGCCACACTGATGTCAGAAATTATTCAACGTTTTCTGAACTCCACTGGAACCTGGAGGTGGCCACGGTTATCAAGGCATTGGGTCGCACTGCTGTTATCTTAAATCTGACCAAGGTTTCTTTCTGCCCTCATTCAGTCCTTAAATTCCCAAGCAGACCCCCGGAACGCACAGAGGCAAAGAGAAAGACGGTTGATGCTTATTACCCGATTTTATTAGAGAGAACTCTTCAACGTAAAAAGGAGGAGGGGCGGCGGGGAGAGGGAGGGGGCCCGAGGCTGCATATGTTACTGGGGCCAGCGGGGTGCACGGTTAGAGGTGCCCACAGCTCTGAGTTTGAGAGACGGCATTCTGTGCCCGATGAGGCCGCGCTCCAGATTGTCACACACCAGACCGCGGGGGCTGAGCACACGGAACCCCCGGAGAGAATTAAGACACACAAGGTTTGCAGTTTCGTTGTTTGCAAATCAGTTCGACCATAAAAACGACATGAGGGGGGTGGGGGGGGGACAGGCGATGCAACTGAGCCACCAGAGAAAAGGCGGTGGAGGGCGCTGGCCCAGGGTGCAGACTGAGGGGCTGCAGCGACAGTACCATGGCAAGGGACCCCACTGGAAGGGGACTATTGCACTGAGCCGAGTGGTGGAGGGAGGGGCGAGGGCAGGGGGACAACAGAGGCTGGTGGGGGCTCCCGGGAAGCTGCAGCTTGTGTCTCGGAACGACCTTTGTTTTCACAGCTCGGCAATCCCAGGCTCTCCGAGATGCCATCTGAGACGCACCAGGAGGGAGACAGGGTGTCGCCACGAAGGAATTTAGATTTCTATGCTGGGGGTGGGCGACAACTGAGTGGGTCCAGAGCCTTCTTGGGGGGGGGGACGGGGCGGGGAGGGAAGCCTGGGAAAGGCCATGGATTTGCTACACATTATAAATAAAGTCTTGCCTTCTGACCCCTGGCCCCCCAAATAATAAACCAACAACTCCCATCGGCACAGTCTGCAGACCATGTTGGCATCCATGTGACAGTTCTCTGAAAAGGGACAAAGAATGCCACCAACACAAAACGGGTCCCCCAAGGGGTCTCAGCAACTAGCACAAAAATAGAAACGTCATGATATCCAGGAGGCTTGCAGACTTCTCTGGCAAGTCAGCATCCCAGTGATCCCTCTGTTCCATGATTCGCTCCGGAGAGCCCGAGGGAGCCAGAAGAGCTCCCCTCCTTGCTCCTCAAGCTCCAAGTGGCTGCAGGTGCGCCGGGCACGGGCTCACTGTGCCAGGAATGTGTGCACGGCTCCGGTCATCTCCGACAGAACTTGCAACGTGCCTGACTATCTGGCCTTTGGGGGCCTGAGCGGGAACTCCAATCCCGGCTTTTGGGTGACACAGTTGTCCCTGTCAGTCATCAAGGCCTGAGACGCACCTCTGGACCTCTGCCTGCTCGGCGGCCACCTCCTCAGCGGGAAGGGGGTGGGACGGACTGGCGATTCAGGGCATGCAGACAGCCGTCTGAAATTGGGTGGGGACGCTTCCTGCCATCTGGTCGAAGTCCCCTTCGGCAAGATGGAGAGGATGTCATTTTGCTTTTGATTTGGGACATCCACAGCCTTGTTCTGATGACTCCTCTCAGGGCTGCCTTCTCCGGCCCCCGTGCTTGCACCAGCCAGCCTGGACAGACGGCAGGCAGCCCCACAGGCTCCCTCCAGGCGCACACAATGAGCTGTGCCGGGGGCGGAGGGAGAGATGAGAGCAGGCGAGGGACCCAGAAGAAGGACTTGGAAAATCAAACTCCTGATCCGTGGGTTCTCCACCAGGAAGGCAAGGGCTGGAAGAAATTCTTCCGGCTGCAGCTTCTGGTCTGAGCCAGCTCCCCGTTCCTCCTACACAAGCAGTGGGAGTGGGGAGGGGGGCAGAACGGGCAGGGGGAACCATCTCCGCTCTGCCACCTCTCAAGGGGTGGGAGGGCATTTCTGTGGGAGCAGGACAGAGCCCCCCCGCCCCAGGCTGTCAGTTCCCATAGTCCCCTCTGGACTGAGTAGGGTCTCTGAGCCCAGGTGAGGTTGCTTCCTGTTGAAGGTGACAAACCAAAAACATTTTTCTTTTCCACAAAGAATTTTGTCACCTATCCTATAACTTGCTTCCATGTCACCATCTTAAACAATCAAACAAAACAAAACAGAGAAAGCCCATCCCAGTCCTGGAGGGAGATCTCTTACTGGACATCTGAGCAGCCTGACTACGGGAGTGCCCCTGCTCCAGGACCTGCTCCCTGGTAGCCCCCCGGCCTGAGGGCCCAGCACTCCTCCCTTTTCCTAGGCCCTCTCTTTTAGACACCAAGCGGGGGCATGGGGAGGGCAGAGAGGCCCACAGTCCTGAGCTCCATCGAGAGGGGTGGCCTCCTGGCCTTTCCTGCCTCTCAAGTCCCCTGGCAGGTGAGGTGGTGGGAAGCAGATGCAGAGAGAGCACGGGCACCGGCGGGGTGGAGGGCCACCCCCAGACCACTGGCTGGCCACGTCCAAGGACATGCGTCCAGTGCCTTGGCCCGGAACACCTGAGCCCAGAGTGCCTGCGGGCTCGGGGGGCCCTTCCCTCCTGGGCGGCACCCCGTCCAAGAGGAGAGAGACAACCTCGGAGTGCGGATTTCAGCTGGGGTGACCAGGCCACGGGACACAGGTCCCCGGAGCCAGCAGGCCTTGTCCCCTCAGGGAGACACACGCAAACACAGCAAGAAGAGCCAGACGTGCGCGGTGGAGCAGACTCGCTTCCTTCTTCCGGACACGTCCTTTTTTTTTTTTTTTTTTTAAATCTTTTGTAAAAAAGCACACCTGTGCTGCCGTCTTTGTGCAAAGAGTAAGGACCCAAAATAAATACGCGATCGGACACTCAGGGAGGTTCACAGTCTCACAGGCATAGGTAGTCGACGGGAGCGGCGGCCGGCGGTGAAGCCAGGTCCTGCGGGCGGGCAGCGCCTCCGGGAAGCAGCCAGGGCGGCGGCAGCGGCGGCGGGCGCTCGGCTCCGGGTCGGTGACTGCATAGACATTACTGCGGAAGGCAAAGTGGGCGGGGGCGGGGGGGCGCGGGTGAGCGCGCGGCGGGGCCGGGCGGCACCCCCCACCTGCGCGGCCTCCCGGGAGGGCCCCGGCCCCGCCGCCGCCCCGCGCCCCGCCCGCGCGCCCCCGGCCTCCGTCTCCCCGGCGGTCCCCGGGCAGCTGCGGCCGAGCGGGCGGCCCGAGGCCCCGGGCCAGGGCGCGGCGAGCCGCGGGCGCACTTACGGTGTCGCTCTCGCCGTCAGAGGCCGGGTGGGCGTGCGCGCTATAGTGAAGCGGGGAGTACACCCAGCTCCTCTCATCGGTGGGCTGGGCGGGCGGGCGCACGTGCAGGAAGCGCGCAGGAGAGCGGGGTGCGAGGAGGCGCGAGACAGGCGAGAGGGAGGAAGGAAGAAACAGAAATAAAGGAGGCGGCCCCCCCACGCGCACGACGAGTTGGCGGCTCGGCCCCCGCGCGGCCCTCCCCGGACGGGCCCGCCCCCAACCCGGACCGCTCTGGGGCCGGCAGGGCGGGGCGGCGGCAGCGCGCGGGGTGGGCGGCAGGAAGCGGTGCGCGGAGCGCAGGCGGGGCCCGGTGCAGCGGGGCGGGCGGGGGCGGGGCTTGCTTGCTGTCCTCTCCCCTCCTGCTCGGCCCTCAGCGCCGCAGCCTCAAATCCTGCCTGCTGCGTGGCCACCGGGGCCACCGGGGCCGCCGGCTGGAGCAGGGCACGCAGGACCCTCCCCTGGGGGGCCTGGTGATGGGGGCAGTCGGGGGCTCAGGGTGGGGCCCATCTCCTAGTGCTCAAACGCACAGATCGGCCGGGGGAACACTGAGGCCCTGGCCACCCAGACAGCAAGTAACAGAGGCGCAGCCAGAGGGTGGGCTGCTCTTGCTCCAGCTGCATCAGAGAAATGGGCCCCATTCTGGGTCAGACTTGGGGGAGCGGGGAGCGCACGTTCCTCCAGCACCTGCCCCTCCTGGGGCTGTTCTCACTGCAAGAACCCCCACAGCCCCCTTCTCATTCTTCCTCTTTCCCGGGGACCCCCATCACCCCCAGTCTTCACCACCTGTGCACCTACCCGCCTTGCCCCGCCTCTGTTTGGAGAACACGGCCTGAGCAAGCACTCGCCCTGGCTAGAGCCACGGAGGCCACGCCCAATGAGCCCCCAGATCTGCCCCTCCTCCGTGGGATGGCGACTCCCAGCCTCGCCTCTCCACGGGTGGCTTCATCGGAGCCTCATGAAGGACAAATACCAGTAGGTGGCCTCCGTGCTCTCCCAGTGAACGCAGGACCCCTGCCCTGGCTGCCCCTTGGGGCCCCTACCGGCTCTCCCCAACCCTGTGCCCGCTCCTCCCTGCCCCTCCTACAGCTCTCATTACAGAACCCACCCTCCGGGGCCAGACTGCTGGCACCCGCACAAGGCACCTGACCCACTGGGTGTCATGGGCAGCTCACTCTTGCCTCAGCACCTGGCCCGGGGCCACACACACCCCAAAGGCCGTCCATCAGCGGACCGACTGGTACCAGGGCACAGGGGCCCTGCTCACAGCAGGGGTCACAGCACACAAAAACCGGAGCCTGCCTGGAAGTCCGGGGATGGGGCCTGCCTGGGGCCGCCCACACCCAGTGTCCTGCACTGGGCAGCCACAGCACGTGTGTAGAGCCCGGGTAGCTGCCCCTCTGGGGCCAGAATTAGGACAAGAGAGTCTCCACCTGAATTCTGCAAAGAGCAGGCCCGACAGAGGGATCTCAGGCAGCAGGACCCAGAATCCCGTGCTGACCCACAGAACTGGAGCCACAGACGCATGTCCCCAGTACTGCAGCCCCTCAGGCCGCTTGCACTCACCCAGCCTGCACACTTGCTGCTCCCCGGCTCCTGTGTGCCCCCCACCAGCTTCTGCTGTGCCCTCGACAGAATCCACCCTTCCTTCTCCCACCTCCCCATACCCGGGGGGGCAACCCCTCTCTGGGCCGCCTTTATAAACCGCTCCCCCCCGTGAGGGGCCCTCAGGACCTGCTGTGTGTCCCCAGCTCTTGGATCATCTTAGGGGAGTGGCATCCCTGTCTCAGTGGGACACAGCATGGTGGGAACGTCTGGGGAAGTGGCTTCCACTTCTCGGGTTTGCTTGCAGAGCTGGATGCCCAGTGACACTCAGAGCATCTGGGGCCGGGGGTGTGAGCCTCCGAGGGCCCTCATCTTGAGAAACTCCTGCTCCAGGCCTGTTCTATTCAACCTGTTCTGCCCGCTCGAGCACTGTGTGGCTCTGGGCAGGTTACCTGGCCTCTCTGGGCCCCTCATTTATTGCTCACGAGGACAATAACGGGTTCTGATTAACACCACTGCTACGTGATCTCCACACGGCGTCCCAAACACAGTGGGCAGATGGCTGTCTGCGAGACACAGGGGCTGCTCGGGAATTCGGACCCAGGTTTTCTCTAAACCGTGCCCTCTTGTGGGCCTCCTGGGAAGCTGAGATCGTGGTTTCCCCACTGTGAAGTGGGTATGGAAATACACCTCCTCTCTCCTGCAGTTAAGAGCTTGGCTTTGCTGACCCAAGGGCAGAAGCCCCCTGGGGAGCCATCGGCAGCCAGGTCTGAATAAAGGACAAGTGTCCACCAACTTGTCCCTGACTCAGGCTGGGGCTGGGGTCAGATGCAGACCCCACCACCACGGCCAGGCCCCCTTAGCCCCGGCTGTAAGCCTGCAGGCCTAGCAATGCCCACCTCAGGGGGACCTAAGTGACATCACTGGGGGACACATGACCAGCCTCGGTCATGATGTTTCTTTCCCCAAGTCCCTTCTCAGAGGACGAGGGACAGCCAGAACCTGCAGCTCCCTGATGCCCAGGGTGGTGGAACGGGGGCTGGGCTCCCTGGACGCCTGCTGTGGTCACTTACAGTCCCTGAGGAGCTCAGCGTCACGGCCCGCAGTCGGCGATGCCGGGGAGAGTAAATCCAGTACCTCCCATCGGTGAACTGGGCGGGCCGGGCGGGCGGGGGAGGAAGCAAACAGAGGACAGGATGAGGCACCAGGAATCCAGCGGGTGGTTAGGTGGGGAGGGCGCTGGGCAGGGGCAGGTAAGCAGATGGCCAAGCGGGAGGTGAGTTTTGGGGTGGCGGGATCCCACTGCGGCCCGTTAGCTTCTCTGCTGCCCACAGGGCCTGGCCACCCACTCCGGTGTCAGGACCCAGACGCACACGTAGGACATGGCCCCCTGGGGCCTCCTCACACACTGATCCACGGGATGGGACACAAACCAAGCCCCCAGGGACGGGGAGCTGACGGCGGGTGTGGGGACACATAGTGTGTGCACCTGTGACTTCCAGGCCAGACAGAGGCCCCAAGACAGAGAACAGGATGCTGGCACCTGTAAGGCAGCCCTGGCCTTATAGCCTTATCGGGCCCCCAGCAACCTGGCCACGGGGGCGGAGACAAGACTGAAGGCCTGGGAGGAGGACAGGCAGTCCCCTTCATCGGATAAGGCCATGTGACCCCTGAGCAGGGCCATCCGAGGAAGGCAGCCTCAGGACCCACTGTCCGACGGTGGTGGTGGGGTCACTGGATGGGACCCTGCAGGCTCCCTGGCCCCCCGCACCCACCTCACCCAGGCTTCCGGCCCAGCTACCCCAGCTGCCTGGGGGAGATGCAAGGTGGGGGAGGTGACCCCCTGCCCTGGAAGAGAGGTCCCGGGTCCCTGGGGGCAGGGCCCCTTCCAGCTCCGACAGACCCCCCCATTCCAGGAGCAGCCATTAGTCCTCCACCAGTGAGGATGGCGAAGCACACAGTCCCCTTGACTCCTCGAGAACAGACCCCACCTAGCTGCCCCCGCCCCCGAGTGGAAGAAGATCCACACAGTCTGTGGCTCTTGGTGGCTGATCCCGGGTCTGCCCAGGACTGAGGGGGGTCCCGGGGTGGCTCAGAGCTTGAAGACTCCAGATGCTTCCTAAGGGGATGTGGTGGCACAGCTAGAGCCAGGACCTTGACCGGTGGCCTGGCAGGGGTCATGAGCCCTGGGGAGGAGGGGCGGGGCAGTTCCCTGGCCTCGGAGGGGCCTGGCCTGGATGGCGAGAGGCAGGGCGCTCCCACACCAGGTATGCGTGTGTGAATGCGTGCAGGGGCACACTGGGTGTGCAAGAGTGTATGGATGTGAGTTGACCAGTGAGAGCACTGTGTCCACAAGAGTACCTTGTGAGTGTGCGTGTGTGTGTGTGCGTGTGTGTGTGTGCACAAGTGGGTGTCTGGGCAAGGGCCAGGCGATGGAAGGAGCCATGGGGGACTTACAAAGTAGATGTCTGTGGCGGGTGCGTCCTCCTCGTCCGAGGCCTGGCTGGCGGGCTCCGAGGCCTGGCTGGTGGTTTCTGCTTCGGCAGCGGCAGCGGCTGGGGAAGCCTCCACCCTAGGGACATGCGTGGACACAGGAGTCCCGGGGTGGGTCTCTGAACAGTATCCCAGGGCCCCAGCCCCAGCCTGTCTCCTCCCCTCTCATCAGGAGGTCATCACAGAGAAGCCAAATAAAACAAACCCCCCCCCCCACCAAATACCTCCACGGCAAAGGGGAGGGAGGATCTGCCCACTCGCTTATGTGTGAGCCTCTCCCCACCCCTGCTGGAGGGCACGCACCGCTGGGTGGGTGCTGGCCTCACCACTCACCCCCTGGGCGACCTGGAAGGTCCTTGCCCATTGCTCAGCCTCAGTATCCTCATCTGCGAAGCAGGAACCCCTGGCCTCCGCGCCCAGAACCTTTGTAACCTTCCCTGAGCACTCACTACGTGCCAGGCCCTTTCAAGAGCTTGGCATGAGTTCCCCCTGCGACTGTCCCCGGGCTGGGGGCTGCCGCTGTCCTGAGCTGCAGATGGGGAAACAGGTTCCAGATGGAAGGTGAGGCGGGGCCGAGGCCTCAGCAGGTGGCTGGGGCACCCAGAACCACAGAGAGCTGGCTCTCCAGCCGCGGGGAAGGGGGCTGGTCTGGGGGCAAAGACTGAGAGATGAGTCACACCACAAGGATTCTGGCAACAGGGAAAACACCACTGTGTGCGCAGGCCTACCCGCGTATCTGTGACATCACCCTGGCCGGCAAGGTGCGGGCTGGCCGCATGGTGACCGCTAAGGAAGGTGTCTTGAGATCGAAGAGAAGTTTTTAAAAACCCGCAAAGCAGAAATCCCAAGGGAAGCAAGAGAAACTTGGTAACAACACAAACACAGAGCCATCTGGCCAAACGGGACCCACAGACAAGGGTGTGACCCAGCAGGACGCCGCCCCTCAGTGCATCAGACCCAGCCAGCTCCCCTCTGGCCCCCCACAAGGAGCACACAATGGAACAAGGAGTTCCCCCACATGCCCGCTGACCTTAAAACATGAATTCTGGGGTGCCGGGGGCACTCAGTTAAGTGTCTGCTTTGGCTCAGGTTGACCCAGCCCCGAGTGGGGCTCCCTGCTCAGCGGGGAGTCTGCCTCTCCCTCTGCCGCTCCCCCTGCTTGTTCTCTCTCGCTCTCTCAAATATATAAAGTCTTAAGAAAATGAATTTATGTTCGACTGCGAAGGCTTTGATCTGATTTTCACATGCACATCCATTTTGAGCAGCGCGTTCTTCAACTTGTAACCGAACACAGGCAGTCCTAAGCAGGGAGCCGGCTCCGAACCGCGGGACGCCAGACGCGCGCAGACAAACCCCAGAGCAGGGTCTCTGCCTGCACCACCGCCGAGGCCTCACGGCTCTCTGTGGGGGCCGCGACCCTGGCCCCTCCCCGTCGGCGCCAGGAGCCCCCAGTACGACGAGCGCAGGTGGCCCCCGCCACCAACAGGACAGAAGAGCCGCCTCCCCCGGACCCCACGGATCGCGGCAGGACGAGCGCCCGGGACCCCCGGGCCCAGGGCGGCTCGTCACTGGAGACAAGAAAGGAGCGCGAACCGCGGCGGCCGTGCGCGGGGACCAGCCAGAAGCGGGAAGGCAGGCCTGGAGGAGGAGCGGCAGCGAACGAACGACACAGAACCAGACACAGCCGGCAAAGCGGGCTGCGTCCAGAGGTGGCCCCCGAGGACCCAGAGACGCCTTCCGCAAGCCCGGGATCAGGGCCAAGCGGGTGGTGCGTGAGAGCCCGGGACGGACGCGTCGCTCGCAGCTCTGTCGGAGATCTGAGGGCCCGGACGAGGCAGCCGTCCCAGCCCCACCGGGGCCCCTGCGCAGACTGCCGGGTTCCCACGCCCTGCATCCCCGCCTTTCCAGGGGGAGGCCCCCTTCCCAGTCTCTCCCCCCACCCCCGCCCAGGACGTGGACTACATTCCCCAGCCTGCCTTGCTGCCGGGTGGCCACGTGACCGCACTCAGCCAATGGGACCAGAGCAGACGCCAGCGCGCAAGAGTCCGGCAATGGGACACTCACCCCGCGTCCTCCTCCTTGGGGACCACGATCTCAACGCTGCACGCGGGCTCCACCTGCACGGTGATCTGCTGCAGGTCCTCCTCCGCGTGGGTCTCCTCCTGGGGCCTGGAGGCAGTGGGACGCCGCACGTCACTCTCCTAACTCCGCCCCCCCCCCCCCCCCCCCCCCCCCCCCCCCGCCCCGCCAGCCAAGGTCCAGGCCAGTGTGGGTCTCCAGCCCTAGTGGGAGCCTCCATGGGGTGCTCTCTGGGTGCATCTGACCCGTGCTCTGAGCTGGCCCAGCTCACCCCTGGTCCCTGGGGCCGTCCTGCCCACCTGGGGCCTGCACAGGGGCAAGGATTGCTTGTCCACCTGGGGCCATCCTATGACTCTGGTACCAGCAGGTGCAGGAGAGTGACTGATGGCCTGGATCCCGCCCACTCTCCTGGTGGGAGCTGGGCACGGGTCTGGGGCCTGGCCTGGGGGTGGGCTGGTTCCAGGGCTTTCAAATGTCCGGGCCCCTGGGGTAGATGGGTCAGAACATTCTGGCAGCCAGACGGGCAGGCAGACTGTCTCCCAGTGATAGCCCCCCATAGCAGAAAGGTCACTGGGGTGGGAGCAGGCAGCAAGATGGAGGGAAGTGCATTCTGCCAAATGTACTTTATGCATAACTTTTTTTTTTTTCCCCAAATGGCAGGAATAATGGCCCCAACACTAAGGGAAGCAATGCCTGTTGGGCATGTTGGCAACAATGGAAATGCATCCAAGGGCAGTCAGTGGGAAGGGGACCCAAGGAGGTCCCCGCTTACGGATGACCTCCATCTGCTCTGTGCCCAAAGCAAGGGGCACCGAGCTAGGCTGGTGGCAAGACGAAAGGCAGAAAGAGGCCCGTAGGTTTGTTTTCTCATATATTCATAAAGTATTTCTAGAAAGAGACAAAAAACCCACCCAGGGGTTTCTCCCAGGGACGGGAACGGGCATGGGGCAAGGGAAGGTGTTTCGCTATATTCTCTGTGTACCGCTTAGAATAAAAATATTTAATAAAAAAGGATCAACAAGCAGGTGGACGGGTCTTCTGCCTGCCCCCCACCCCGCCCACCGGGGGGTGTGGACTTTGGAGAGGACTCCAGTGACTCAGGATTCTGTGCAGTTCAAGAGCCTATAACTTAAATCCGTGCCCAGGAAGGTGGTCAGAGAGGCGGGGCTCTGGGTGGGCAAACCCAGGGGCTGCTGGGGGCGGTGGGGTGGGGAAGCCGGGGGTCTCAGCTCACCGGCCATCCTGTCCCGAAGACTGCGTGCGCCGCCTGCAGAGAGAGAGACCAGAGCTGAGCTGGTGGATCAGGGGGCTTGGCCAGCCGCCCGGCCCCTCCCGGCCGCCGCAGGGAGGGGGACCCTCCACACCCTCACCGGTACCGCGGCTGCTCCGATGTCTCCGAGGGAGACCGCTCCGGGATGGAGAGAGACGTGGAGGACAGGGTTGTAGCGATGGAGGCAGTGGTGGCCTCCTCAAAAGATGGCGGCGTGCAGGGCAGGAGGTCGGGCCGGCCTGCGGGGGGCGCAGGGGCTGTGGGTGCCTGTGGCAGCCCTGCCACACCTCTCTCTGCCTCCACCTGCAGCCTGGCTTGCCTGTAGCCACCCAGGTCCCCGCCCCACCTGCCACCCAACACTCTGTTCTGCTCCACGACTTTAAGAGGGCAAATACCTTCGAAGTTACCCTTGGCACAGAGGCGTTCCATAACCCGCTACTCTCAAATCGCAGTCCAAACCCTGCTCAAGCCCACAGGTCCTGCAGGAACAGCCGCTTCCTCTTTCCTCACCCTCCCTGACTTTGCTCCAACCACAGGCCTCCTGCTGTCCCTCCAACACACCAGGTCCCTTGCTGCCCCAGGGCCTTTGCATGTGCAGTCTCTCCCTTCCTTGATGCTATCCCCCCCAGCCCCTCCCTGCCAGGAATCTTTGACTCTTTAACTCTGGGAACTGGGAGGGACCCTCCAAACCATCACACCCAACCCCATCAAATGCTTCCTCCCTCTAGGTCTCAGGACATCTGGCAATGGGGTGGGTCACTTCCTCGGGTGGCATCTTCTGTTCAGCTTTCCCTGTGGCCATCCTAGCCACTCCCCATCCCCACTCCCTGGATGGCTGCAGACCTTGGGCTGGGATTGGGGTAGGGAGGTGACTGGACCCAGGACCCTGCCGTCCAGGTCGCCGGCTTCTAGAACCCCTTCCTCAAACTGGGTTGCTTCCTGCCTGCCCTCCCCTCTCAGCCCCGCAGGAATAGCACCTTTCCCCAGCAGACCCCTTCTCTCTCCTGTCCCCAGAGCACCCTCTCCCCAGTCTGCCCAGTCACCTTCGTCCTCTAGCGTGGGGTAGCTGCGGGCCCCACGGAGATCGTACTGTGCGTCCTCGCGCTCGCTGGGGATCTGGCTGGCCGAGAAGGCAGCGGTGGGCCCCAGGGGCTTGACGGCCAGCAAGGCACCACGGCCCTTCTTGGATGGTGAGGACTTCAGGGCTGTGGAGAGAGGTGGACTGGCACTTGGGGCAGCCTGGGAGCCCCGTGGCCAGGCCCCACCAGCCCCCATCCCTCCCTTGCATGAAAGCCTGCTGCTCGTGTACACAGCCCCCACTGCCCGGCCTCCAGCCCGGCCCTCAAGCCTGGGCAAGAAGCAACATCCTTTGCAGAGGAAACCTTGTCCTGCTTCCTACCCAGCTCTGCCTCAGGAGGTCCCAGAAGCCCCCTCTGGCAGCCCACTCCGGCCGTGGCCTCCACTTTCAGACACGTAAACGGAGGCCTGGGGCCATGCAGGGCTCAACACCAAGGCCCTGGCTCCAGTCCAGGATGAGTGGCCTGGGCAATGTGGCTCAGCCCCTCTGAGCCTCAGCAACCTCGTCTGCAACAACAGGGTCAGGCAAGGGGGGTGACCCCCTGATGCCCTCTGCCCCCTGCCTCACCCGTTGGCGACCGTCACCAGGTTCTCTCCCTGCTCTTCCTGCGATTTCGGCACCTGGGGTTGGCCAGCACAATGCCAAGCACACAGTAGGTGCTTAGTTCGCCTGGTGAGCAGCCCTCCCGTCCCCAGAGGCTGGCATCCCCCCTCAACCGCAGTGAGAACGATGCCCAGGAAAGGTTCTGAGAAGTGAGACGCTGATGAAGGTGGACGGCTCGCTCTCGGGAGACAAAGGCCAGAACCGTGGGGTTTGCCCATTTCCACGATGCCAGTGATCCCACTGCCATCGGTTTCAAGCTACTGGCTCGACATCAGGGGACGTGGAGTCGTGCTGGCTCCACGAGCTGGCTCCAGGTGACCAGGCGGGGTCACCTCCCACACAGGCCTGGCCCAGGCTGGGAGAGCAGGTCCCACGCCAGGCATTGGCCCTGCCTGCTCCTGCTGTCTCCGTGGACCCACTGGGATGGCAAGGTGCACACTGAGACCATTCCCACGGATGACTCTGCCCGAACGCCCATGGCGTGCTGGGCCCCGGGCTGGACACTGGGGACACAGAGGGACCGAGGCTGACAAGCACGCTGTCTTCTGGGCGCACAGGGAGCAGGGGGCAGATGGCAGACAGACACGTGGGGAGAAAAGACCCCTTCGGGCAGCATATGGGATCCTGGCCTGGGGTGTGCACCAGGCTCTGGCACTTGAGGCCCAGCACAGAGAGGGGATCCTCTGAGGACACCCATGGGACATGGGCTGCCTCTGTCTGGTGCCCTCCTTGACAATGCCTGGTCTGGCTGACGACCGGCTGCCTCTGTGTCCCCCTGTGGCAGCTTTTCCCTGCCCAGGAAAGGCTGCAGGTGGTCCCCATGAGGACCGGCACAGGCCCAAAAGCATCTGTCATGTGGGTAAACACGTCTTGCTCCCTGTACAGATGGGGAAACTGAGGCATGGAGCAGGGCGTCCCCCACTTGAAGTCACGGAGGCAGGACGCGGTGGGGCCAGAACTCAAGCTCCAACAGTGGGCCCCGGCCCTGTGCTGGGCCCCAGGACGATGGCGTCCTGACTCCCCTGTTCTCTGGACCAACTGCCCGACCGAGGCCCACAGATGGCCACATGGCCAGAGGAGAGGCTCTGGGTTTACCGCGCTCTTGGCGACCCCACCTCCCCGCTCTGCACCCCCGGGGGCCCTCCTGGCCAGAGGGCCTGGGAAGCTCACAGGAATTCTTCCGGAAGACTGTGTTGCTCATGAACTTGAAGAAGCGCTCGGCGTAGAAGCTGGGCCGGTGGACAGAGACGGTGTCCTGGGGAGAGAAGCGGGGCCCGTGGGCAAGAAGGGCTGAGTGTCCCCACGCTACCAGTGCTCCCCGTGTCCCGTGAGACAACCCAGGCCACACAGTGGCAGTGGGACTGAGAGACGGGTCCACGGCATGGGGCTGGCGGGTAACCTGGCAGGGAGGGGCCTGGGAGGGACGTTTCTTCATTATAAACCCACCTGTGCTTTTAACTAAAACCCATTTTAGTCTTTTGAACCACGTGAATAAAACAGCAACCGCAAAGTAAGCAAATAAAGAGCAAAACACGGAAACCAGAGGAGTTCTCCGAGGCAGCGAAGGACGGCCGCACACCCGTGTGGTCAGTAACGTGTGCTGGCACTCAGCCGGCTGCTCTGGCGACAAGCGGCGGCTGGTGTTGCCTTGGTGCCAGGCACACTGGACTGTCACAGCGCTCACCGGATGGTGACCCTGGGCAACGCACGGCCCCTCTCAGAGCTGCCTCCTTGTCTCTGCGACAGAAAGGCTGGATGTGACTACGCTTGCGTCTGTGCGGGAGAGGCCCCCGTGCACTCGGCGTTCCTGCGATGCCGGGCCCCTCGAGGCGGGGACTCCTTGTTAGTCCCCGGGGCCCAGGGGCCTCGGCTTCTACAGCACCGTCTCCCTTTGGCACGGCAGACACCATCCCGGGCCCGGGGAGGCCAAGCAGCATCCCTGCCCCGCCCCTGCGATGCCAGGAGCTCCTCCAGGGGTGATGACCGCAGATGTCCCCAGACACAGGCTGGGTCCTCTGCCTGCTGTAATGTGACAGATCCCATAGGGACACACGGCCTCCAGAACACACACTACATTTCCCATCCTCACTGCAATAAAGCGGGACTGCAGGACCGGGCACTGGCCGAGGGCGTGGGAGCCAAGACCGGGACGGGGTTCCCGCCCTCTCCTCTGCCTGGAGTGCCGTGGGGGCACCCAAGCCACCTGGGCTGGGGGCTGAGGGCCATGCCCACAAGGACCTGGGCCTCTACCCCATGGGCCACCCTGCCTGCCCCAGACAGCTCATGCCTGTGACGTTACTCTGATTAATGTCTGGACCCTGAGCTGAGCCAAAGTTTACTCTGGAGATTACATGTGGCCTCACTGGGACTTGACAATTCTCCTTTCTAATGCCATAAAAGGGTTTCCTGCTGACTTGCTGCCCCCTGGACCGTCTCGGTGCACTTTCTGGAAGCTTCCATCTGCCCCACCCCCCCGCCACCGCAAACAGAGGGGAGTATTGGGGGCTTTTACAGACTACATGAACACAGACAGCCCTTAGCACTTTAGTAAGAACTGGTCTGCAGGGGGCCATGGGAGGAGAGGCGTGCATCCAAGGCCCCAGCCAGCTCGTCAGCGCAGCCGGACCAGGGGTGCCTGGGGTCCCCAGATGGGCTCCCCTGCAGCTGGTCCTCGAAGTCTTTCATATTTGGAAATAACCCACTGCCAAGTGTCCACGCGTTGGCCATGTTGCAGGAAAAAGGCGCATTTTAGCCCATTCTCAAGCAGCAGAGACATTCTGCAGCAGGCCTCAGCCCTCGAGGCAATGGGTCAGCATTGTGCAGTTGGACCCATGCGACCTCCTCCCTATCACAACACATTTCCAGAACGTTCTCTGCCTAGCTGGCCCCTGACGTTCCTGGTCCGGCTGGCTTCGGGGAATCCTTCCAACTCACCTTCCAACTCTCCTCCAAGAAGACTTTCTGTCCCCCTCACCGGTGGAGATCAGACCCCCTCACTGGAGGCCCTCACTGGAGGTCCAGGTGCCTGTGTCTTCCCTTCCTGACCCTGAGCCCTTGGCCTGTGACTGCTGGGTCACACGGCCGCCCCCAACGGAAGGAGGGAACACGTCTCTCGTCACAGCGCCGGGGGACCGCTGTGTTTGTGGACTAAGAAACGAATGAACGACACTCACCCCGTCATGGACGAGGGCCTTCCAGGTGTGCTCCAGCTTCTTGATGAACCTGCAGAGAAGAAAGCGCTGAGCCTCCACCTAACTTCCGGGTCCGGTGGTTCTCTGGTGGACGCTGGGCCGTGTCAGGGGACATCTGTGGTCATCACGACAGGGGGTGCTCCTGGCACCGAGCGGGTGGGGAGCCCTGGTCTAGAGGAACCGAGGCTGCCTGCGGCACCAGCCGGAGGCCACCTCCCTCTTCCTGTCCCCTCCGTTCCCCATCCCGGCCTGCTGGCAGCTCCTACCACTGCTTCTCTGAGGTTAGGGTTAGGGTTAGGGTTAGGGACTGGAGGCCAGCGCCTCCCGGAATACATCCGTCCCCTGTCCTCATGGCCTCGGCTGAGCCCTGGTCCTCTCAGCTGAAATTACCGTCTGGCATCGTGGCTCTAACGAGGCCCCTGCACACCTGGGCTGGGGACCATGGTGCCTCCTCCAGGCAGCCTTCCTGGACACCCCCTCATCCGCCACAGGGGAGGGTCCTCTCCTCAGCACACACCCCCTCATGACACCCCTGCCCCAGAATGGGTTTGTGGCTGCCTGACATGTGCCAGCCCCCCTTTCTTGCCTCCACTCAGAGCCTCTGCAGAAACCTTAGTTTGCTACTTGAGAAACTTCTTAATCCTGCTCTAAATCAGGAGAGACGTCCCTGTAGCAGAGGTCTGCCCCAGGTAGGAACGCAGGCTGCGAATACTAGCGTTGGATGGGCAGCAGCCGAGTTTCGTATGTAGGAAAGAAAGACACACAGGAAGAAGTCACCAGTGCTGGGTGGACAGGAAGTGGGGACTGCCACGCCCACAACACCCTCTTGGTCTGGTCCGGACCGTGCAGGAGGCACACACGCTACTCTCAGAATAAAACACTAACAATTAAGGGGCGCCTGGGTGGCTCAGTGGGTTAAAGCCTCTGCCCTCGGCTCAGGTCATGATCCCAGGGTCCTGGGATCGAGCCCCGCATCGGGCTCTCTGCTCCGTGGAGCGCCTGCTTCCCCCTCTCTCTCTGCCTGCCTCTCTGCCTGTGATCTCTGTCTGTCAAATAAATAAACAAAATCTTCAACAAAACACTAACGATTAAACCACGCTCATGGCCGAGACCTCATGGAGGACGAGCATGGGTAACGGGGCCGCCAACACCCCAGCTCTGAGCTGCCGGTAAGGCTTCACTGTCTGCTCCCGGGCTCCGCCGTGCTCGAGACCACACAACGTGTGGCTGTGGCCGTGAGCGTTTCTTTCTGCCCTTTGTATGAGCTGCCCGGGGATGCCGTGCTTCGTGGCCACAGGGCGCTCCCATCTTGCTGTTTACCCCAGCACACGGCACACAGTAGGTACTCAACAGACAGGGCTGCATGGAAGATGGGCTGGCGACACCCTCCCCGGCACCCTCAGGCCCCACGCCAGCCCCAACCTCTAGCTGACCGGAGATCTCACCACATTCCTAGCACAGATCCTGCAGGTGGTGTCTCCGGGCTGGGGACCAAATGCCTCCTTTTAGGGCCTGGCAGCCAGCTGGGAGCCTTCAGTGGGGGGGAGCTCGGGGGTGGGGGGCGGTGACTAAGGAAGTCTGGACAGCAGAGCACATGGCTTGGGCTTCTGGGAGCAAGCAAGTGCATGGGGGAAGGGGGAGGCAGGTGGGGGGCGGAGAGGGAGGGAGGACGGTTCCCACCTGTAGGACTGCAGAATGTCAATGATGCCGATATGCAGCAGCAGACGCTCGCCACGGCCGTTCACGGCGGGGATGCCGCCCATCCTGGGGGGGGGAGCGCATTCAGCACCCGCCCCCCCAGCCCACTAGCTCCCTGTGGGGGGGCTGCGCCGCTGGGACTGGGCGGGTCTCTGCTCCCCTCAGGCCGGCCACTCTCAGCGGGAGGCTGTGGACAGGCCAGCCCCGCCCCCCGCGTGCCCGCGCATGCACCCCCATGCACGCGCAGAGCACGCTCAGCCCGGGCAGGACCACCAGGGCTTCTGGGTGCTGTCTGGGGGGTTAGTGGTTTTACTCGGCCCCAGGCTCCCCCACGCCCAGCCCAGAGCGGTTAGTGAGGTCACATAAGGCAGTGACTATCCTCAGGTCACCAACGACCCGCCAGGCTCAGGCCCCCGCAGGCCCCTCTCACGGCACTGCACGCCCTGCTGAGCTCACCTGCGCACCCCGCCATCCCCTGCCGGGCCCTGCGCAGACCCTACAAACACCAAGACGGTGGGAGGTCGGGCCAGCCTGGGAGGACTTGACGGCTCCCCACCAGGCTGGCCCTGTGGGGGGCTGGGGCCTGCTTCCCACCTGCCCACCAGCAGCTGGCCTAGAGCGGCAGCCCCCACCTCCCCCCGCCGTGCACCAGGGCATCTGCCTCTGCTTCCGCCTCCGAGCACCGGCTTCCCCAGCCGATGATGGGGGGTGAGGCCCCCTCCTCCTTCAGGCCCCCCCCACCCCGGACTGGTTCCCAGCAGTTCAATGTTCAGCGACAAGAAGCCAATCTTGAACCTGACCACGGCGGCAGTTCCCACCCAGACTGCCTTCCACGAGCTCCAGGTGGTGTCCGGGACATATGTGGTCCTCATGACGTCTGGGGGCCTCCTGGCACCAGGTGGGTGAGGGCCAGGGATGCTGCTCAGCCCCCCAGGGCCCAGGACGACCCCCCACATACAGAACGACCCGGCCCAGTGTCCACAGTGCTGGGAGGGTGGGTGGGGCACCCATGAGTCTGTCTCCCCACCAAACCTTGAGACCCCACGGCAGGACCGGGTCAGCCCACTGTCTCTGAGCCTAGGACCTCGTCCTCCCTCACAGCGGCCTGTTGTCCCAGGGGCTCTGGGCCTGGCACCCTGGTCCCCAGAGCCACGACCTTCTTCAACACTTTTCCAGCTCTGCTGCAGACAGTGGTGTTGGAACCCTCTCGGGGCTCCAGTATGTGGAGGGGCCCGTGTCCCCCTACAGACGGCCAATGGCCTCCATCCGCTGGCAGATTCACCTAGAAGGCCCTGGTCGTCACGCAGCCGGGTGTCTGTGTGTCCACCCGTGAGACCCCCGTGGGGTCCCAGCGCACCAGGAACCGGCCACAGACGGTCTCGCCCTCCTGGCCAGATTCCCCAAGCCCCGCCTGCCTCCCGCCCGGCCAAGGCCCCCGAGCCACCTACGTGTCGTCTGACTCGATGGCCTCGCCCCGTGCGGCCCCGCCCTGGATGGACTCCATGGCTGTGGAGTAGAGTGCCTTCTGGCCCAGCGGCCGCTTCTCATCCGCGCTACTCTGGGCACCCTCGGCCTGCCGCTCGCGCTCCTGCTGGTCGATGTTGTGCACGCCCAGGAGCAGACTGTAGTCCATGATCTTGAAGCTCTCCAGCACCTGTCGGAGGGGGGTCAGGAGGTCACGCTCCCCGCCCCCTCCCCACACCCGCTCCGTGTGGTCCCACGCTGCGTCTGGTTCTGTGCCCACCCCGTCCCACAGCCACACAGGGGCCTGTCCTGGTCCCCGTTTCATGCGTGGTGAGGAGACCAAGGGGGCCGGGGCCCGGGCCACACCCCGGGCGGAGGGCACCTGGGGGGCCACCTCTCAGAGTTGGGACTGGGCGTTTCCTTCCTCCTGACAGAGCTCCAGCCTGCCCGGCGACAGCTGGGGAGCCCGGGACCCCTCCTGGCCCCAAGGGCTCTGACACCTGGACTCAGGGAAGCCGGTCCAGAGAGGTCTGGGGGGTGGTCTGGGGAGATCGGGCACAGTTTTCAAAAAGGCCTGGGGGCCGAGGGGCCAGGGATGCCGCAGAAGGCTCTGGAAGGCCCAGGATGCCCCTCATCTCTAGAGCAGCAGGCACGATGGCCCCTGGGCTGCAGGGGTGCAGGAGACCACAAGGACCCGCCGACAGGGTGCTCACGCGGCGGCCGCTCCGTCCAGCGTCCCCGTGTCCCGGAGGGGACCACAGAGGCTCGGAGGGCTGAGGGCCTGCAGCCGCCCCCGCCCCCCCCCCGCCCCCGCACAGGTGAGCCCCACGGCCTCACCAGGCAGTCCCGCTGCAGCGTCTTGACGAGTGCGGAGAAGGTGTCGGCGTCGAGCAGCAGCCCTTCGGGCATGTCCTGGATGAAGTCCAGGTCCTTGTAGGTGGGGATGGTCTTCTCCTTCTCCTTCTTGCTGGCCCGCCGCTTGTACGTGGAGCCCTTGAGGTCGAACTTGAGGTGCATCTTGACGACCCTCGGCAGGATGTTGTTCATGACCACCACGCGGATGTTCTTGCCACCCGACTGCACGCAGTACAGCCCGTAGAACTTGGGCAGCAGCGTCCTCGGGTTCTGATTGAGGTTCTGGGGGCGGGGGAGGAGCAGGGTCTGAGGAGAGCGGCAGCCTGGGAGCCGCCCCCAGGAAGCCCGCCCTGACCACCTGGGCCCTGGCCGGCCCCTCCCTCCGCCCTCCCAGCGTCCAGACGTGCACCGGGATCTGTATCCCCCAAGACGAGAGGCTCTAGGAGGGCCCCTGGCCGAGGTGTCAGGGCCAGACCAGCTGTCCCACTTGCCCACCCTGGGGTGACAGGGGGACCCGGCCTCTGGGCGCTGTCCAGGGCAAGGATCGGCAAACTCTGGGGGGAAGGCCAAGTCCAAACACCCGCTTGTTCTCCCGCCGCCGGCTACAAGCTAACGGCTTTGTGTTATGAAACACTGGGGCGAAGAACAGAAAACTAGTGTCTTGGGATGTGAGGTTTCCGTGAAGCTCACATTTCAGTGTTAGTAAGTGAAGGTCATGGGCGCCGGGCCACCCCAGTCTGCTCCCTCGAGGCCCTCGGGGGCCCTCCCACTGCAGCAGCGGGTGGAGCTGGGACAGGAGAGGCTGATCGGCTCTTTATGGGAAGCCTGCCGACCCCCGACCTAGGGGAGCCGGGGGCCCACCCCAGCGTCACGTGCCCCAGATGAGATCCCGGGAGCAGATGGCTCACAGTCCACGCAGAGCTGCCCGGGAAGGCCCAGCAGGGCAGGTGGGCACCCAGGTGGAGCCTACCCCCATCCGTGCCAGCGGCAGGACCCCGGCTCCCGTGTCCTCTTCCACCCGGGGGTCTGTGGAGCCCTTCTAGCTTGTGGGTCACATGGGGAACAGGACGTGGCTCAGCAGCTGGGCCTTGTGACACTCCAGCTGGTGGTCTGGCCCCCCTCCCCTACGCCTGAGTCACCAGCTCCACAAGCCCCATGAGACATGATTTCTGGGATCCGTGACTCAGGGCTCCTGGCGGGGGGTGGGGCCTGGGGATCGAGGGCGGGGCGGGTGCCCAGCCCCCAGCCCCCCGCACCCCACGCGGCTCTAGGGAAGGCCCTGCAGGCCTGGATGGCCATTCCTGCCTGCTGTGTCAGGGCGGCTGCGTGAGGGGGTCCTGAGGGTGAGCAGGCCCCGGGGACTCCTGAGCCCCACGTGCCAGAGTGCGGGAAGGGAAGGCCGCTCACCATGTAGTAGCCGGGCAGCAGCTTCTGTAGGAACTCGGCCTCCTTGTGCATCACTGTCTTGATGATGAACTCGTCATCGCTGGTGACGTAGAACAAGGAGCCGCTGGCACCAGGGTTGGACAGCTCGATCAGTGGCTCGTTGCACAGCGAGTACTGGGGGGGCAGGGAGTGGGCAGGTGGGTCGCTGACACCCCACGGGCCCAGCGGCTAGTGGACAACTCTGGAACAGGTCCCTGTGTCAGCCTCCTTTTACAGATGAAGAAATAGGCTCACAGAGAGAGACTGACGTGCCTGAGGCCACACAGCACAGATTCGAACCCCGGGCTGACCGGCAGCCTGGGTGCTGATCTCCTAGGACAGTCCCTCTCCTGTGAGCAACAGACTCCCAAGTATGTTGGGGGGCTGACACATCTGGCCAACACTCCCTCCCCAATCTCCCCCGCAGCTAGGTAAGGCCACAGCCATCGACTCGGGCTCAGGAGCTTCAGAGTGGGGCTTCAGGGAAGGCTCCCTGAATGGGGGACTAGAGCTGGTGCACCTCGGGTTTGTGCCCTTCTCTCCATCCCATCTATTTCCACCTGGAATGCTGATGTGAGAGCTGGAACCCCAGTCGCCATGCTAGCTCAGAAGGTGACCTTTAGTATGGACACCACGCACCAGAACAGCAGAGAAAAGGGGAACCTGTGTCTCGGGGCGCGGCCCCGGCACCTGGCACCCCTACCTCTCTTCCCACCGACATCTGCTTCACCTCCGGACTTGCTGCCCAGCAGCCCCACATGTCCTCCCCACTGACAGGACATTCTTGTACGCAGGGATTTCTAAGGGTTCTGATCACGGAGGGTCACCAACCGCCAGGGTAGGGTTGCGGGCAGATGACCCCAGATGTGCCCCCTTCTCCCTCAGAGCCCAGGGGGGCACCTGGGGCCCAAGACTGACTGACTACCCATGCCCCCTCCCCCGGCTCCCCCGCGGCCCTTCCTTCCCCAGCTGAAGCCAACATGGGACAGCACAGGGCTCTCACAAACAGGAACAGTGGGCACGCCCCCACGAAACTCAGGACCCATGGCGGCGGCAGCCCCAGAAGTCTCCGGAGCCAAGGCAGTGCCCGTAGCCCCTGGGGGCCCCTCGGGAAGACTCAGGAACCCCGAGGGGCAGAGCTGACAGGCAGGGACGACCCAGCCGCATCTGAACTCCCCAGCCCTACCGCGGGAGGGCCTCTCAGTTCCAGGGGCCTCGTCACCCCGTCACACAGCAGAGCAGGTCTTAAAGAGGACAGGGGACACGCGCTGAGCGCCCACTCGAGGCCGAGACAGGACCTCGGCTGCCTCCGTGTGTCCACTCTGAGGCCAGCACCCGCCAGCTGGTGTCTGCACGCCGCTAATGGGCCCCGGGCCATCCCGTTGCTGGCATGACTGATGCCGCGGACCTTCGCTCTACCCGAGACCCAAAATCTAGGTCGCCCCGGGGTCGCTTCCACTCTAGAACCATCAGGCTGTTCTCCCTCTGATAAGGTTGCCGGACCACAGGAAAGGTCAGAGGGGGAAGCCACGGAGCCTGCCATGGATGCTGTGGTCCGAGGACTGGGCCTTGGCCTTGGCAAGGGGCAGCTGGACAGCTGGAGAACCCCTGGCTGGAACGAGGGCTGGTCCCCCATGGAAGGACACAGTCGCGGCTGAGTGCACAGGTTCCCGTGGACCAAGAACCCAGTGGGAGCACGCAGCCGAGGACGTCCCAGCACACAGGGAAACGAGTCACCACCGGTGAGAATCAGCAAGACCACGGCCCCAGGGATGGCGGATGGTGGCGGGACCGGGCGGAGCAGACCAGGCGGCTAAGGCCGTGCTCCCGTGCAGGGGCTGAGGCTTCCGGAAGACAGTGGCCGACCAACAGAAGTGCAGACCGATCCCCGACTACACACGCCCTGTAACTTCCAGGAGCCCCCCTCGTGCGTTGTGAAATCAAAGGGTAGGACCTAGGTTTCCATTTTTCTAATCCGAGAGACTGAAACCACACCAGAACCGGGGGCACACACTGAGCTGGACCCCACGACCCACCTCCCCTCAAAGGGAGGCAGGACCTGTGATGTGGCCGAGGTGACAGGACAGTCCTGTCGCTCATGCTCTGAGGAACAGGGCCCGGTCAGTGGGCGAGGAACAGGGTCCCCCAAGACGTGGGCTTGGAAGCTGACCATCCCCCAGGCTGGTCCCTCTGAGTCTCCGGCCCCAGCCTACCTCCACCGCCACACTGGGCAAAGGACCCGGCCGAGCTGCACCCAAATTCCCGACCCACAGAAACCACGTGTCTCTCGGAACTTGTGGCACGGCAGTAGCTGGCTGACCACGGCTCTCACCAAGTAATCATCAGGTCGGATCCCGAAGAGCTCCCGGAAATAGCGGAAGGCGACGGGGGCGTAGGTCTTGAACCTGAAGTCCTGGAAGTGGTGGGCGGGGGTGAGGTTGCTGCCTTCACTGTGGAGCAAGAAGGGAGACTGGTGAGGGACAGTGACGCTGTGGGCACCTCTCCCACTGCCCGGGCCCAGGGCAGCGCCTGAGACCTCCCCTAGGTGTGCAACCCAGCAACCAGCACAGAGCTCCCCTGGGGCCAAAGGGTGTGGCCGGTTTGGGGCAGCATCCCAGTATCCACTCCCTCCTGCGCTAAGTCCACTGCCGGCCTCTCGTGACTGCTCAGCCAATGCCATGGGCGGGGCAGAAACAACATGGGTCATTTCCAGGTCCTGCCCCAGAGGTCCTGTGCTCCCAGTCTCCTTTCCCTCCTGCGGGTGGAGCACAGGTGTGATGGCAGGATCCCAGGCAGCCACCTGACAACATTGGCTGGAAAAGCTGCACGTGAGAATGGAAGAGCCACTAGAGGGCACAGGGGACCCCAGCACCGGGGAGCTGCCTCACAGCCCTACACCGCCCGGCAGTATTCTTCACGTGAGAGAAAAAGAAACTACGTTTTCTTTTCCTGTTTTCTTAAAATCGCTGTTACAATGCATCTCTCTGATTCAGCAGAGAGCCAAGAGCGTGACTGATACGGGGTCCGACCTCCACGACAAGAAGACGGCAGGAGAGGCCCGAGCTCTTCCCCGCAGAGAAGGGAGCGTGGAGAGCAACAAGGTTGCTGAGCCCCAATGGCCACTCCTTGGCGCGGGGCCTGGGCCTACCTGGGGAAGAAGATGCTCTCTACAACGTAGAAGTCCTGCATGAGCACGTCGCGCTCCGGCTTGGAGCTCAGATTGCCCACGGTGTAGCCGATGCCCAGCTGGATGGCTCCCTTCAGGGTGGATGAGGTGGTCTGCGGGAAAACCCCACTGCATCAAGACCCTCGGCCCCCAGGGTGACAGACCCCAGGGCAGGAGATCGGGGCACCTGCCCAGTACATGTCACAGACACAGTGACCACTGGGCTGTCCCTGAGCTCACACAACCACACACCGAGGTGGCCTGGTTGACTCCAATACCACCTCATGCGGCCCCAAGGCCTGTTTCCCATCAAGGTTCTGGAAGGTTCCAACTTCTCAAAACTGTCCCAACTCAGCTGGGGCCTACCGTCAGGATTCTCTTTGGGGGGGGGGCACATAAATGTACACAATGACACTCAGACTTCCTGTCTGCAACCCGGGTTCCTTCTACCCACTCTCCCAGTGATTAGCCTTGTTGTGCTGGGCCAGCAACACTGCTGCTCTGTGCCTCAGTTTCCCCACCCATAGCTGGGTGTGGAGATGGCAGTACTGGCCATTGGGGGCTGCTGGCATTATTGTAGCCTAGGCGCCTGGGCTGAAGCCTGCCTGGACTCGAGAAGGAGGGGATGGGAGCGACAGGTCATGCGGACGGGGTGTGAGTCTGGGCTCATGGAAATCTTTTGGAACTGAATGGGGTGACAGGTGGACAACTGAGAACATGCTAGAAACCATCCAACTTCGTGCTGCCCTCATGACCTCTCGGCCGGCTGCTACGTTAGGAAGTGCTCCCTGAGCCCCGTCTGGCCTGGCCTCACACGGGCTTCCCATCAGCTCAGCCTCGCTTTCCGAGGGAAGGAAGGAGAACTGCATTTCCCCCTTCCCCAGACAAGCCGGCAGGCCCAGAGGGGCCGGGGGCTCGGACAGGGCTGCCGGCGACGCGTGTGATATCCGTGACAGGCAGCAAGGACCTCACCGGGACCAGGGGCCTGCGTGGAGGGGCCTGTCCCGAGAGCATCTGCTTCCAGCCGGACACGGGCACAGACCATCCCTGACCCTGTGTGGGGGCCCCAGGACAGCTGGGAGTCCCACCCAACCAGCTAAGGGCAGAGGGGAACCTTCTTGTAGGTGGTTTCGCCAGAGGCGTCCACACCCCGATGACCCAGCTTCTTCCCGTGGCCAGGACCCGGCTGTCCAGTCATCAGTGGGGCCTGGAGAAGAGGAAGCAGGAAGCACTGAAAATCAGCAAGGAGGCGCCGCTGGGCCAGAGGGCTCTGGAAATCCCGACCGGATGGGCTGCGCCAGTGTACCGACCAGGCACGTGGCGCAGAGGCTGCTGTCACCAGCTGCTGTCACCAGCAGGGGCCACACCGCCCAACCCTGCACATCCAGAAGGGCCCACACCCAGACCGGGGACTTCCAGCTCCTGGAGAAAAGCAGGAAGATCGGCAACCCCAGCCCTTCCGCGCGCATGGGGGGCAGCAGCCTGGCTTCAGGGGCTCCCCGGCCCTGCTGGCCCTGGGCGGGGTCATTCCCAATGGCCCCCACCCCTCAGGGCAGCCTTCCCCGTCCCAACAACCAGAGATGTCCCCAGACATCACAGTGTCCCCTAGGGCGGAGTCGCCCAGCTGAGACCCCTGGGCTGGAATGACTGTGAACTGAGGGGAGAGGTCCCACTGGCCGGGGCCTTCTATGGAGACAGCCATGGTTGTGTGTGAGCGACTCCCCAGAGCAGAGGGGTGGCAGGGGCCCAGGCTCAAGGCCCGGGCCGGCCAGCAGAGGGAGCTGGTGCCCCTCCAGTCCAGAGGCTGGACTGTCGCGGGCGTTGACATCCCCAGTGGACCTGCCGCCATCCACAGGGCCCGTGCTGCCCTTCCAGCCTCCAGCGGACAGTGCTCAGACCCGCTCGGCCCGCACAGCCCCGCTGCCCCACGCCAGGGTCTGGGCAGCCCCACTAATGCCCCGCCCGCCTTCGCCCCTCAGCTCCGCCGCCTGTGTTCCGCACGCCGGCCCCCAGGGGGTGGGCTCTCCTCAGCGATGGGAAGGCGCACCCCCTCGCTGACTCCCCACTGCCCTGTAGCTGGACTCCCTCCAGGAAAGCCCTCCCCACAAGGACCCCACGTGGCAGGTGGCATCTAGGGGACATGGAGGTCTAGGGCCCGGCGGCCGGCACAGGCACGGGGATGCCACACCTGGGCGGCTCCAGGAACGCAGGGCTCACAGACACGCTCCCACAGGCTCCTTTCAGCACCGGGGACAGTGCTGACCCCCCACCCGCGCTACCCCAGCGCGAGGGCAGCCCAGGGCACACACTTGTCCCGCTTCCTTCCCACCTCTCTGGCCCCCTGGTCTCCTGTCCCTCTGTCCCTTGCTGTCCGGGCCAGGTCCCGCCCGCTCCCCTCCCTGAAACTCAAGACGCTGGCCGGCCGGACTGAGGGAGGGGACCAGGGAGGCACAGTGAGCTGCCCAGAGCCACAGCACACTCACCTCCGTCGGGGCCATCTTCTTCTGGGCCAAGCCTGCGGGAGAGAAGGGAGAGGCTTCAGCCTGGAGAAGGGGCGGCCTGCCCTGCCTTTGCTGTGCGCAGGTGCCCGCGGCCTCACTCAGCTCCCCGCACCCCTACAAAGGGACGTGTGGACGCAAGGTGGGAAGTGGGCAAGGCTGTCGACCCACCACCGACCCCAAAGACATCAGGTCCCCAGCGGCAAGCGACTGGCTGAATTGACACAGTGCTGTCTATACCCGCGAGTGGGAGCTCCCCCTCAGGCCGCGGGGAAATCAGGCAACCCATGGGGTCAGCTCCCGTCTGCACGGTCCCTGGAGAGAGGCTCACAGTGAGGGTGCGGGTAGGTTCGTCTCTCCGGACCCTTCCCTCCCATCCTGGCTCCCCACAGATAACGGGCTTTGCAGGGTGGGGGGCAAGTCAAGACCCCCGAGGTGACCCTGGGTTCCCAGGGGCCTGGTGTCCTCAGGAGAGGGAGGCAGAGGGTGGGGGTCCCGGAGACGGGCAGACCCTGCGCTGCCGGCAGGGAGGATGTGTGGGGGGCTGCGGGCCTGGAGGAGGCAGGAGCCGGGTCTCCCTGGGACCCCAGGGGGACCAGCCCTGCCCGCGCCGGGGTTTCGGCCCGTGAGACCATCTTAGGCTTGCGACCTCCAGGGTGTGCTAATCAACGTGTGTGGTTCCAGGCCGAGCTGTGCTGATCTGTCACAGCTGGAACAGACGCTCATAGCACTGGGGGTCCATCGTGGGTCAGGCTGGCAGGAAGCAACCAGGACAGACACCCTCAAGGGCTCCCAGTCGGGGTGGGAGCGGGAGAAGGGCCCGGACAGTGCAGTGAGAGCCAGGAGGATGACTTGGGAGGAGGGGTCAGGTCGGCAAGGGAGGCTTTGGGCCTTTCCCCCAGGGAGGTGGGAGCCCTGGAGGGCTGTAGGCAGAGGAGGGAAGGACCTGACTCGACTGCTCACGGGCGCCCTCTGGTGGCCGCTGCAGGGAAGATGGATGGGGCGGGGTTAGGGGCGGGGTTAGGAGCGGAGAAAGAAGGCAGCAGCGGGTACCAGGGTGGAGGGAAGGTTCTGGCGGTTCTGCTCTGGGTGGGAGCCGATGGGCTGGGCCAGGCGGAGGCAGAAGAGGGAGAGGGGTGGGCAGATTCCGGCAGGTGGGAAGCTAGGGCGGACGGGCTCTGCTCACTGGAGGCAAAGAGAAGAACGCAGCGAGTCGAGAATGCCCACCGGCTCCGACCGAAGCCATGAACAGGACAGGGCGGCCTCAGTGACACGAGCATCGAGGCTGGGGCAGGTGTGGGGACAGCCGGGTGCACGCGGCTGATCTGCGAGACCTCCAGGACCAGCCCGACCCCCAAGCCCCGAGCTCAGGGCAGGGCCAGGCTGGACACAAGATGGGGTGTCGTCCCGCCAGTGGAGGGTGGGGGTGGACGAGGCCGGCCAGGAGCGGAGCGGGTGGGGAGGGAAGAGGCCCGAGGACCCTGCGTGGACACTGGGGGAGGCACCACGGGGCAGGTCTCGGCCCAGCAGAGGAGGGACCCACCCCACTTCTAACACCAGGTCGGGCCAGAGGCTGGGCTGGGGAGTGACTGCTGATGGGAACGGGGTTTCCTTTGGGGGATGAGAATGTTCTAGAATCAGTGTGATCAGCTGCACCGCATTGTGAATACACTAAAAACAAAACTGTAAGCTTAAAAGTGTGACTTATGGTTTATGAATGATACTTACGGTAAACACTAACCCAAGAGGACCCTGAACCTTGGGTAAGCCTAGGGCAGGCAGGGTGGGGGACGGGTGTCCTCTTTCAGCCGTAACCACCACTGCCCTGGGCCTCAGCCAGATGCCGGCGATGGTCCAGCCAGAGGAACAGGCTGGGTGGGTGACTGGCTGATGCCAGGGTCACGGTCGCAGGGGCCACCAGGGGACACCCTAGCCAGAGGTCGAAGCTGACAGACCGAGGCTGGTCACTTGCCCAAGGCCCCAAGCGCCCACCCGCAGGCCAGTGTGGGTGTGGGACTTCCCAGCCTGGGTGCCCTGAACTCAGGAATAAACCTGAGCCCATCCTGAGGCTTGGCCAAAGACAAGCAGGCAGCGGAAGGTGCTAGAAAACTGACTTATTATTTGTTGGTTTTACGTCTCGGGTGTGTGGGGAAGGGGGAAGAGAGAAGGAATGAGGCCTGCGGTAGAGCACGCAGAACATTCTAGACACGGCTTGGGGGCCCCTGCAGTCCCCTCCCCTTCCTGGCCAGCGTGGGGCCTCTGGACCCTGGAGCCCACCCAACCATGCCCACCTGTAACCTCTATGGCCTCCAGACCCTGGAGCTTTCTGCCTGGGTGGTCCAGGCCCCCCCAAAACCGTTCCACCTGCCTCTGAGTTCTCCCAGCTTGTCAGGGGCAGCCTGGTGGCTCCCCTGCACGCCCAGGCCACGCCAACCCCAGCGTCTGGCATGAAGTCCTGCCCGGGTCAGCCTCACCTGGGGATGCCTCAGGGTCACCTGCTTCATACCCGGGTCCCCACGACGGCCACACTCCCCCTGCCCGATCCACATTCTGGCAAGGGAGAGACACGCCCTCCCACCTGGGATGTCCAGGACCCACACCAGCGGGGGCCATGGCGAGGCTACACGCCCTCCTAGGGTCGGGGTGGGGGTCCGTGAGCACCGCTGCTGCTCCCTCCAACACCCCCAAGCCCTCGCGAGCTTTGTGCACCTTCAGAGGGTGGTGGCTGCTCGGGGCGGGGGCACTGCGGAGGCCCTGTGGCCCAGCCCTGTGCTCCCACCAGCCAGGCCAGGCAGGGCAGGCAAGTCGAGCTCCTCCCAGCCTGAGACAAGACCCATTCTCTTCCTAATGAGCCACTCCATTTTGAGGAAATTAAGTTTTAAAAATAGCCTGGGGAGGGAGAGAGTGCCAGGCCGGGCCAAGACTTGCCCCGACACATGGGTTCCCAGCCACTGGGCAGAAGGCAGGGGGCGGCCAGGGCCCAGAGAGTTCGGGGTGAGGGGGTGACCCCCACTTCCCCCACTCCCTAACCCCTGAGCTAGCCCCTGCGGCCCACCGCTGTGTGACCTCAGGCAAGTCCCTCCACCTCTCTGAGCAGCTGAGTCTCTTCTGTGCCCCCGTGGGTGAGCAAGGGTAGGGCTCCCGAGCTGGGCCCCCTCTCCCTAGCCCACCATCCCTCGCCACCGTCAGATCATTGCCCTATCCTGCAGACCGGGTCCTGTCCTTCCGGGCAAAAATGACACCAACCCCCAGGCAGGGGGCCTCCTCTCTCAGGGCTTGGCCTGCCCTGAGCAAGCACCCACTAATGTTTGTTGACTGACTGACAGATGGATGGACAGACGGACACCCTTTCCTCTCCCCTGGTCTCCAGTCCAGCCCTTGCCCCCAGGCCATCCTCCCTGCACTGCCATAAGAGGGCAGCCGTGAGCATCAGAGTCAGGTCCTTCCCTCCCCGCCCACAGCCCTCTAGGGCTCTCACCACCCTGGGGCAAAACCCCAAGTCCTCCCTGGGGTCCCCAAGCCCTGCATGACCTGTCCCATCTCTTCCCCTGCCCTCCACTCCTCCTCCCCAACTCTGCTCCAGCCATATAGGCCTCCTCACTCTTCCTCCGACATGCCTGGGTCCTGCCCCAGGGCCTTTGCACAGTTTGCCCCCTCCCCCAAACACCACTCCCAAGACACTTGTAGGGTTTGGTAACTTGCTTCATCCAAGACCCGGCTCAAATGTTATCCCCCTCTGAGCTGTCCCCCAACCACTTCGCCCAAAACAGCCTCTTTGAGGTCACTCTCCTCACCTCCTTGGCCTTCTCGGTCTCCCAGACACACAGCGGCACCCAGTACCTCGTTATGTACCTCCCACCAAAGGGAGACCTGGTCTGCTCCGTCACCCCCAACGGACACCTTCAGAGCTCTCTGAGTGCAGAGTCTCTGCCGGACACAGGCGGCAGGTGGGCAGGCATGAGGTCTGGCAGCTCTGTGCAGGGGCTGTGCCCCTCCTGCCCAGGAAGGGTGCCGGCTCTGTGTGACTCAGAGCCACCGAGAGAGCACAAGGACAAGGCAGGCAGGGCCAGCAGCCCCGAGAAGCCAGGAAGTGGTGCTGAGGCCCAGCTGCACACATGTCCCTGATCAGCTGGAACAATCGGGCTGCCTCGGGCCTCCCATGGCACAGGCCTCCAGAGCAGGGCCCCGTGGGAGGGTGTGGGGAGGATGGGAACCCCGGGGGGCAGTGCCAACCCTCAGCCTTGGGCAGCCTCAGCCCGCCAGGACGCTCACGAGTCACGCTTGCAAATCCTCTCTCCGAACAGGAAGAAAGGCTCCCGGGGCCGGGTGAGGAAGGCCAGTTCTCTGCAGCCACGAGAGACTCTGTGCCCCAGAAGGAACCGTGGGGCGCAGGGAAGGCCAGCGGCCTCCGATTCTGCCCTCTATGAGCCCTGAGCCCCCGGGGCCCAGAGACTGGAGATCCCACGTGGAGAGGCAGGCCGCCCCCAAGCTGAGGGCCAGGACCAGGGTGTGGGAGCCTCTTGGGTCCCGGGGGGCCTGCTGACCATGGCTGCGTGACCAAGCCCGGGCGCGGCCGGCCCAGGGGCACAATCACAAGCACACTCGCAGCCGTCTTCTCCGGCACTGAGCTCTAGGCAGTCTGCGGTGCGGCCACGGCTGACGGAAGCGGGCATCCCACTGACACGCGGAGAGCGTTTCTAGAAGGGATATGAGGATCTACTGCCAGGGGCTTCTTTGGGGATGGAAAAAAGAAATGGAACTTTAACTCCTCCGTCTGACTTCGATGCCTTACATTCAAAAAAGCATTAAATATATTCAAACACGGGACTATTCCGTCTTACAAATAATGAGGTGCCCCCCCGCGCTGCCCCAGGACAGACCCCGAGCCCACAACGCTCAGGGAGGGAACCAGACGCAGACGGTCACACCGGGTGTGAGTCCACACGTGTGACACGCCCAGGCCAGGCTCCTCCACGGACGGGAAGGGGCTCATGGGGGCCAGGGCTGGGGTCTGGGATGGCTGATGGGGATGGGGTCCTCTTGGGGTGACAGAATGTTCTGGAACTAGACAGTAGTGATGGCACAACATAGCGAATGCAGCAGCACCCAGGGAATCGTGTCCTTTAAGAGGGTGAATTTATTTATTTTGGAGAAAAAGAGAACATGAGTGCGCAGGAGCTGGGGGAGGGGCAGAGGGAGAGGGACTCTCAAGGGGACCCCCACTGAGTGTGGAGCCCCACGTGGGCTCGATCCCACATCCCTGAGATCTTGACCTGAGCCAAATGAGGAATTGGATGCTCAACTGCCTAAGCCACCCGGGCGCCCCGAGAGAGTTCACATAACTCACGGGTATGTGAACACATCTCAGAAACGAGTCCCTTCAGCTGCAAAAACACTGCCCAACGATGCGCGCCAACCGGGACGTCCTCCGGACCCCACCCCTCTGGCGGGCAGGGCTGCAAGTGAGTGGACAAGCGGCCCAGATCACGCTGTTCCCCGCATGGAGGCCAGAGGGGCCAGACGCCGCCTGACGTCACGATCTTACTCTGCGGCCGCCATCCTATAGGCAGCAAACGGGGTTTTGAAGACACCCAGGTCGAAAGTGAAAAGCCCTACGATCCCATCTCAAAATCCAGACAGCCATTCGGCAAAATGCAACTCGAGTTTCATGTACGAAAACTATTAGAAACTAGAGAAACAAACAGAAACGGGCGGATGGGGAAGAAGAGCTGCTTTACCTGAAAACACAGAATAAAGCGAAAACCCACAGCAAACACGCAATGTTCACGGCAAGGGGAGGGGTGCGGTCAGGAGCTGCCACTGCCGTGGGGACGCCAGCCAGCACAGGAGGACACGGAAAGAGAGACGGAACGGAGATCCGAAAGAAAGACGACCTTTTAGAAAGTCCAGGAGAACCGACTGGCCAACCGTCGGCGCGAACCCCAGCAGAGCGGGCCGCGCGGCACGAGGGCCGGGGAGAGGCGGTATTTGGGAGTTCCTGCCCTTTGTACCCACCCCTGCTCTTCACGTGGCTGCCTCTCCCTGGTTTCATGCTTGGGTGAATTTTCATCTGCCGAATGTTGATGGCCCTTCCCCATGAACACACGTCCCCCAGGGGCACTGAATTCCCAGAGTGGGAGGGGGTGCGGGGGTCCGGGTGCACGGAGGGAGGTAAGGGGGATGCATCATGTAAACACAGCAAAATGCCAACGCTAGGCTCCGGGTGGTATGCAGTGAGCGCCCCCGGCCTGTTCTTTCAGCCTCTCCCTACAGCTGGAAATTTTCCTCATACAGTCTTTTCCCTCCAGGTTAAAGGCGAATTTTTACTTCCGCGGCCAGGTGTTTTCAAATTTAGAGGAGAAACGTGTTTCTTGAGTAGATTCTGCCCGAGGAATGTGGGCGAACGTGTGGGGAACAGCGGCCGACATGGAACTCGGACGTGCGAGGCGCTGTCACGGGATCCCTGCATTCACCTGACATACCCCGCCTCAGGGCCTTTGCGCTGACCTACCCTCTGCCCAGAAGGCACTATCCTATCCCTCCATCTCGGCACAGCTGGCTGCTGTCCTCCGTCACTCAGGTCTCAGCTTGAGTCCGGCCTCCTAGAGGGGCTGTCCCCTCCCACCCTCTGCACACCGTCTTTTTATTCCTGACACCCGTCATTGTCTGAAGCTAACTGCTTTCTTGCCTTGCTCCTTACCAAGTGGAGCAGAGACCAGGACCGTCTTGCTGACGCTGCTTCTCCACATCCGGCCCCAGTCCTGGCACGTGGTCCCAGCGCAGCAACCACAGGTCGCATGGCGCTGGGCGGGGGACACTGGGATGGAGAGGTGGGCATGGATTTGGGAAAGACCCCGGAGGGATGACAGCCAGGACAAGGAGATCCCCGGCTGCAACAGGGGAGGACTGGGGAGGACACGAAGCCCGAGGCCCAGTCAGGCGCACAGTGGGCCCTCCACCAAGACAGGGCCTGCGGAGGAAGGACACCGGGAAGTGGCCAGATGCCCAGGGCAGGGCACACACGCCGGATGGTGCGTGGAGGTGGCAAGCGCAGAAAACCGTGTCCTGCATGTGGGACGTCCCTGATCCACGTCTCTGTCGAGGACTGGACACACCGTGGGGAAACGCGGCCCTCCAGCCCCCCGTGCCCGGCGCACGAGGGAAACCCATCCCGGCTCTGAGCCCGCAGCCCTAGGAGAACAGCCGCCGCGGCGCTGGGCAGCCACGTGGGGCCTCGCAGCGGCAGGACTCAGGCCGAGAACTTTGGAAGAGAGGGCAGGCCTCAGACCAAGGCTTTGGGACTCGCAGAGCTGTTCTCTTCCTCTCGCGTGGTCTTCCCCTCCCACCGGTTTGCATTTTCACTCTGAGCCCCCGGGAACAGTGAACGGTGTCAGGAAGGAATTACAAATTTTCCCTAATAACCAGCTTCCCAAAGAACATTCCGTTCGTTCCCGTCTTCCCTCACTAGCTCACTGCGAACTGCGACCCCCTCCTGCGGGCCGGGCCCCGCTGCTGCGGGACAAAGCACTACGGAGGGTCTTCCTGCTGAGTAACAACAGATTCCAGCACCCGGAAAAGCACAGCATCCTGTAAAAGACAGCAGCAGGTTAAACAGATTGGCCAGTATCTCCTGTGAAGGACCAGAGAGGACCCGGCAGAGGCAGGGACAGTCGCCAGGGAGGGGGAGTGCCATAAAGGTGGCTCTCCCCCAGGGCAGTCCTGCTCCATCTGGGGATGTCCATGGTTGTCACGCTAGGGGGGCTCCTGGCATGGAGGATGTAGGGCCCAGGATGCCACTCAGCCCCCAGTGTACTCGGGACGCCCACCCAGAATGACCCAGCCCTGTGTCCGCAGTGCCGGGGACGGACTCCGGAGCCGCTGCGGGGCGGTACGGGGGGCAGGGAGGACGCGGGGGTCGGTACTCCCTAGGTAGTAAAACATGTTACGATATAAATGTACCCAAGCGTACTAGCCTGTCTACTTCGGCTTTTGTCTGCAGACCCCCATGGCGGAGCGACGGCATGTACACATTCCCAGGGCTGGGCTGCTGCCCCAAAAGCCGCACCCCCAACCTCTCACCCTCCTGGGAGGTAGCACTCCCTGGCCTACCGTCCAGCTGGGGAGACCGAGGCTCAGAGGGCTGGGCCCATTCAAGGCAGCAGAGCCTGCACCCGAGGCCCTGCGGACCCTCTCCACCCGCAAGGGCTGGCTCCCAGGTTGGCTCAAGGCCACCCAAGCTGACCCGTCCTCATGAGCGACCAGAAGCTTTCTCGCAAAGCCCTCCTGCGGCTCTCCCCGACCCTCAGGGCCCGGTTGCGGCTCCCGACTGTGCTCCCAAGCACGTGGCCCAGAGTAAACTTGTAATTCCTTCCTGACACTGTCCACTGTCCCCTGCAGCCCTAACCGTGGGACACCCCCCCACCCCGTGTGCTGGGCCCAGCAGGAGAGCTCCACACCACTCTCCCTTGCACCCTGCCCCAGGCACAGACACTCCTGGCTGTGCGCTCCCCGAGCCGGCACCACCTTCAGCCAAGCCGGTGGCATGCAGCCATCACTCTGCCCAGTGTCACCGAGACTCCGAGAGCTCCGGAGGACAGGCCACTTCCCCCCGTCTCCCTCAGTGACTCCCGTACCGGCTCCCATGCACAGAGCGGACTTCAGTGCACATCACAGAGTGAGAAACCCTGGAGGGCTACGAGGAGGAGGCGGAGGGCAAACATCGCTGGAGCCTCAGGGGAGAGCAGGGGAAAAGGAGCTCTCACATGCTCCCCAAGTTGGACGCCTGATGAGGGGCTGAGTGCCCAGCAAGGCCACGAGCTTCCCACCAGGCCTGTCCTGGGCAACGCCTCCCATCACTTTTCTCAGAGGGGAGGCTGAGGCTCAGAGGAGGTGGGTTATGCTGTTTTCTGTTCGGACGGCGGCCCGGCCCTGCTGGAAGAACAAAGGTATGTGTGGAGAGGGACATATTTTTTTAAGATTTTATGTATTCATTTGAGACAAAGACTTGCAGAGAGTAAGAGTGAGAAAGCATGAGCAGGGGGAGGGGCAGAGGGAGAGGGAGAAGCAGGCTCTCCGCAGAGCAGAGCCTGATGCCGAAGGGACTTAATCCCAGGAGCTGAGAGCAGGACCTGAGCCCAAGGCAGACGCTTAACTGACTGAGCCACCCAGGTCAGATTTTACTTGAGAGAGAGAGTGGGAGGGATATTTGTTAAGATAACTCAGGCCATGGGACGCCTGGGTGGCTCAGTTGGTTGGATGACTGCCTTCGGCTCAGGTCATGATCCCGGAGACCCGGGATCGAGTCCCGCATCGGGCTCCCAGCTCCACGGGGAGTCTGCTTCTCCCTCTGACCTTCTCCTCGCTCATGCTCTCTCACTGCCTCTCAAATAAATAAATAAAACCTTAAAAAAAAAAAAAAAAAAAAAAAAGATAACTCAGGCCAGCAAACTGTGCCCTGCAGACCAAACCCACCATCTGTTTTATAAAGTTTTATAAACTTTATATACTATAAACTATAAAGGCCACGCCCACTCACGGCTTCTGCACAAGGATGACAGAACCGAACCCTTAGAAGCGAGACCATCCGGCCCTTTGCAGAAATCTTGTGAAGCCCTGACCTAGATGCATGGTGAGCTTCAAGTCTGGCTGCGCCTGAGGGCCTGAGGACCTTCCCTCCACGTCCTGCTGTCCTCGCAGGCAGGCGCCTGCCGGTCCCCTGTCAAGTCCCCAGGCAGGGCCCTGCAGGTCAGGAGCCTGAGGCCTGGGTCCCCACCCATCCCTGGAGCCAGCGGCAGCCTGCCAGGCATGGGGGCGGGGCTCCTCAAGGGGACACTGGGTGGCCAAGGCCGGACATGCCACCGCAGACCTCCACGGGAGGCGGGGCCTGTGGACAAGCAGATCTGAGCGCCCCTGGCGCAAGCCCCACCCCCAGCAGGTGCCTGACAGAAGAACACGCGCTGTCTCAGGACCAACGTGTGAGGTGTCTTGGCCCAGTTTTCTTCCCAGATATATTTTTACTCCCTGGAAGCCAGGGCTGGGCTGCAACACTGCACTTGAATTCTAAAATGCCAGGAGCCAGCGAGGCAAGCCAGGGCTGCTCAGATAGAAGCCCCTCGGCCTGGGTCTCGTCACCCGTGCAGGTGTCTGCTGGGCGGGCTCTAGGCGGACAGTGGGGACCTGGGTGTTCCTCTGACCTGGCGACAACTTCCCAGAATGGGCCAGCCTCCCCAGCAGGGTGGGTCTAGGCTTCCAGAATCCTAGGGGGCCGGATCTGTTTTACACGGAGGCTGGGCAGGGCAGGGCCAGGATGTGGATGCAAGTCAAGCTAGAACCAGGCCCCCAGTGCCCGCTGGGCTCCAGGATTACCACAGGAGCCCCCGCACCTCGAGGGTCCCTCTGCGTCAGGCACGCACTGACAGCTCAACTTGAGCTCCGGCTCATGCCTGCGGGGAGAGGGCCACACCGGTCCCACTCTGCAGCTGAGAGAGGGAGGCTCTGAAGCCAGCTGCCTGCGGGGGGGAGAAGCCTCCAGGATGGGCTCCTGTGGGCCCGGGCCCCTGGTATCCACGTGCTTCTGCAGCAGCCGTGGGCGTCACCAACAGGGTATGGCAGAAGCGAGAGTGTGTGAGTCCCAACACGGGTCAGACACTGCCGCGTCCCTTGTTCTTGGACTGCTCACCAGTGGACAAGTGGCCACCCTGCTCTGAGGACAGGTAAGTGGCCTGGGAAACCGAGGCCACCTGCCACCTGCCACACGAGAAAGCAGCTCAGGAGCAGTCCTCCAGCCCCAGTCGAGCCTTCAGATGAGGCAGGAGGCTTGTCTGCAACCTGATTGGAGACCCCGTGCCGGAGCCCCCCAGCTCCGGACACACAGACGCCGTGATCGGAGACCCTGCACCGGAGCCCCCCCAGCTTGGCCACCCCCGGCTTCCAGACACACAGATGCCATGAGATACTAAATGTGTCTAAAGCCACTGCATTTTGGGGTGATTTGTTTCAGAGCAATTACTACCTGATACACTTGGGGTTCCCCCATGGCCCCCGAGTACAGATGAGGACAGTGGGTTGGGGGATGTCTACATGGAAGGCCTCCTTGCCCTCCCCTTCACCTTTCCTCCCCTTATTGCACTCCTGCCACACGACTTCCTCACTGTT
The DNA here is from genome assembly GCA_004024625.1 of Mellivora capensis. Taxonomy (NCBI): domain Eukaryota; kingdom Metazoa; phylum Chordata; class Mammalia; order Carnivora; family Mustelidae; genus Mellivora; species Mellivora capensis. The sequence continues at coordinate 148,577 of PISX010002309.1, forward strand.
TCTCACATGCACCAGGCACAGCCCTGCCCCAGGGCCTTTGCACACACTTCTCTGGTTGGGGTGCTCTTCCCCATCTCAGCATTCAGGTCTGGATCAAAAGTGTCCTCCTCAGACAGACCCTCTCCACACACCTGGCTGAAGCTGGCTCCCTGAGCCAGTCTCCATCCCCATGGTAACTCCTACCCCCGGTCAGTTCAAGTCTTCTCTTTATTCCTTTGGTCCTGCAGTGGCTGTTCTCTTAGAGGCCAGGCGCCTCCTGAGGCAGGAGTCATGACTTGTTTCCCCGCTACAGCTCAGGGAGGCCTGTGCCCAGCACGATTCCCAGCCACCAGCACCTGCTCCCTTCTCCCCAGTGCTGACGCCAGGAGTCACGACAAGGTCTGGGGCCCAGGGCACTAAGGGCTTGGCTCAGGAGGCAAATGAGGGAGCAGGTGTCTCTGGGCACAGCCTGCTTTGTCTCTGAGCACTGAGCCACCAAATGGGATGCTCCTGTTGGCTCTAGCAGCCGGCTAGGAAGTAGCAGGGATGTGGACACGGTAACGAAGAGGTCAGCCCAGTCTGGTGCCCCTGCGGTTCATCAAACCTCTCCTACAGCCACGTGAGGTTGGCTCTATGGCTGCCAACATTTAACAGAATTGGAAGCCGGGGCTCCAAGAAGCCAGCCAGGTCACTGGCCTGAGCTTATCCAGAACACAGTGGGACTGGATGAACGTGATTCTGGGCAGTCAGGCTCCTGCCTGAGCCCAAAGCACATGGAGGGAAGGAGATGGGGAAAGACCCGCCATACTAGAGCCAGCAGAGCCTCCCAGGCAGAAGGAAGAGCCAGTTCAAAGGTCCTGGGACAGGACCATGCCTGCAGAGTTGGCATCAGTACAGAGGCCCATGGGCTTGGAGCAGTGTAAGGAGAGATGAGGACAGGGATGGGACAGGCCTTGCTGCCATTGTCACTGCAAGGACCCACGTGTGGCTGGTTACGATGAGGGTCTGTCTCCAGCCCTTCCCAGACTGGGGACTTCCTGGAGGCAAGCCTGGGATCCACCTTGTCTGGTGCTCCGACTGGAGGCCAGGCCGGGGCTGGAGTCCGATCCGGTTCCTGAAAGAGTATCCGAGGCACCCGCACGGCTCAGGAGACCGGGACGGAATAGGGATCCTCGCCCACCCGGCACCGGCCTCTTCCTGTGCTCCTTCTGGGCTCCACTGGCGACGGGCTTCTCTCCAGGCCAGGCAGACAGTAAGTGCGTGGTAACGAGCTGATGGGAAAGCAGAATGAGTGACCAGCCCGTGCACTGCAGAATATTATACGGGGTTTAAAAGAACATGGTGGCTGTGAGCTAAGCCGACGGGGACCGAGACCCAAGCCAAACAGAACACTTTAGAGTGTAAAATGCGGAACAGTTAGAAGGTACATGTTTCCCTGTTTCTTTTCTTTTTTTTTTTTTTAAAGATTTTATTTATTTATTTGTCAGAGAGAGAGAGAGAGAGAGAGCACAGGCAGACAGAGGCAGAGGGAGAAGCAGGCTCCCTGCTGAGCAAGGAGCCCGATGTGGGACTCGATCCCAGGACCCTGGGATCATGTCCTGAGCTGAAGGCAGCCGCTTAACCAACTGAGCCACCCAGGCGTCCCTCTTTTCTTTTTTTAAAGATTTATTTATTTATCTTAGAGAGAAAGAGAAAATGCAGGAGGAGGGGCAGAGGGGGAGAAAGAACCTTAAGCCAACGCCCCACGGAGCAGGGGCTTGAGCTCAGGACCCCGAGATCAGGACCTGAGCCGAAACCAAGTCAGACACAGAACCGACTGAGCCCCCCAGGTGCCCTTCACATTTCCCTGTTTTATTTTATTTTATTTTCTAAAGATTTTATTTATTTATTTGACAGACAGAGATCACAGGTAGGTAGAGAGGCAGGCAGAGAGAGAGAGGAGGAAGCAGGCTCCCTGCCGAGCAGAGAGCCCGATGCGGGGCTCGATCCAAGGACCCTGGGATCATGACGATCCAAGGACCCTGGGATCATGACCTGAGCCGAAGGCAGAGGCTTAACCCACTGAGCCACCCAGGCGCCCCACATTTCCCTGTTTTAAAACCGACCACAAAGTCACTGAGATGGTGGGGTCCTGCCGTAAAGCCAGACAGAGACGTCAGGAATTGGTCCCGAATATGTCCGTGAGAACCCAGAAGTCAGCGTGCACGTCACAGTCCGCAGATTTCCACGGGGATGCCGAGACCACCCCCCCGGGGAAAGGACGGCCTGAGCCAGCGGCACCGGCACAGCTGGAGTCCCACGCACGGAGGATGAAGCCGGACCCCACATGCAGAAGTGGCTCAGAACCCAGCGGAATCTAAACCGGGGCAACAGACACAGCCATGAAGCTCTCAGGAGAGAAAAGGGCGAAGTCTCTGTTGCGCGGGTCCCGGCCGTGGTTCCTTGCACGTGATAAGTGAAGCATGAGCCACTGAGGGAAAATAGCCAAACTTCCTCAAAATTCGAAACGTTCATACGTTGGGGCGCCCGGCCGGCTCAGCGGGTGGAGCCGTGACTCTTGATCTCAGGGTCATGAATTCGAGCCCCATGTTGGGCATGGCGCCTGCTTTAAAAATAACTAAATAAAATATATTTTTTTAAAATGTTTGCACTTCAAAGGACACCACCAAGGAAGCGAAGAGACGACCTTCAGCATGGGACAGAATATTTGCAAATCAGAGATCTGGGAAGGGAAAAGTATCTAGAATACATAAAGAACACTTAAAATTCAATGAAAAGAAAAATGGCCCAAATGAAAAATGAGCAAGGGGTCTGAACAGACACGGCTCCACAGATGTAAGAACCACCAACAAGCCCACGAGAAGCTCCACATCACTGATCGTCAGGGAAACGCAGATCAAACCCGGAGTGAGAGCCCCTGACGCCCTCCAGGACAGCTAGAGTCAAGCACAGAGGAGCATGCAGTGTCCAGGATGGAGGGACTCAGAGCCCTCATGCACGGCTGGTGGAAATGGAAAGCGGGGCGGCCGCTGCAGAAAAGTCTGGCGGTTCTTGAAATGGTTAAACTTAGAGTTTCCACACGACCCAGCACGTCCACGACAACATCCGTCCACACAAAAACCTGCCCACGCGCATTCGTGGCCACACTATGCGCAATAGACAAAACATGGGAACAACCCAGCGTCCGTCAGCAGATGAATGGATACACAAAACGCGTGCCATCGTGTTACCAAACGCCACTCGGCCAGAAGGGGACTGAGACGCCCACACGCACTACCACATGGACGGACCCTGAGCACATGATGGCCAGTGAGGAAAGGGCAGGGCAAGGGCCTTCTAAGGGGGAGAGAGCACAGGCAGAGGTCCTGTGGGAACAGGATGGGATGGTTTTAAGGAACAGCAAAGAAAGGGTTTGGTGTGGCTGGAGGGGACCTAGGGGTGCCGAGGCTGGAGGCAGGGGGCAGTCTCCGGGGGCAGAGCCCTGACCAGCAGCCCACCCTTCTTCCCCCATACTGAGACCTGTCCTGCTCCCCGACCCCAGTCTCGCTGCACAAAGCAAGTACATTTCCAGAGGGGTAAACAGGAAGCCTTGCAAAGGATGGGGGGAGGGGTGGCCATTAATCCAGAACTCGGCACTTAGGCCAGCAGACAGTTTTCCAAAGCCACAGCATTCAAGAAAAAGGGAATGAAGGTTCCAGAACTTTGACCACCCTTGCCACAAACACGTTACACACACGTCTGTGGCAGAAGCAGGCCTCCCACCAAAGTCCAGGACCTGAAGCTTGAGGGCATCAGGTGGGCTTCCCGAAGGGGCAGGCGGAGGGCCAGCACTGAAGGGAGTGCAGCAGGGCCGAGGCTCGCTCCCGAGGGCTCAGGCAGGAGGGCTCAGGGCGTGGGGCCGGGGCCAGGGACCGCACAGCAGCCTGGGAGGAGGTTTCGTCTAATCGGGGCCCTGGGGGACCGGCAGCCTGCATGTTGGAGGGTGACCCTGGACTGAATCCGAGCAAGGGAACAGGACAGTTTTGGATTAGCCGATAAAATGTGAATCCTGCCCATGGACCGTGGACCGGATCAGGGCTAACCTTCTTAAACTTGACCCTCACACTCAGCGAAGGGGATACCCTTGCGGACAGGATACATACAGAGCTGCTCCTTCACAGGTCCCGCACCCGCAAATTCACCCACTGGCCACGGGCCACCCCGAATCGATACCCGTGAGACTTGCACGGTCCCCCGTAGACACACGCAGGAGAGTGAAAATCCTGTCTCCTCACACCTGGGTGTCTGGCTGAGGTCACTCTGCCTTCAGGTTTCACCTCCTGTAACACACACAAGGGCCCTCTCCGTGGCCTACTAAGGGACATGTTTTAAATTTCTGTGCTCTTGGGGCACCTGGGCGGCTCAGTGGGTTAAGCCTCTGGCTTCGGCTCAGGTCATGATCTCGGGGTCCTGGGATCGAGCCCCGCATCGGGCTCCCTGCTCGGCGGGGAGCCTGCTTCCCCCTCTCTCTCTCTGCCTGCCTCTCCGCCTGTTTGTGAGCTCTCTGTCAAACAAAAAAAAAAAAAAAAAATTTTTTTTTTGTAAATCTTAAAAACAAATAAATAAATAACCTTTTGTGCTTTCTGCTGGTGGAGTTTTGCTGTTTAAAGCCCAGCACTGCAGTGGTCGCCCAGAAGACCGTGCGTGACGTGCCTTAGATGAGCTTCCGCCGGCCACGAGCTCAGTGCCAGTGAATCAACAATGCGCAGTTTACTAAACAGAAACACACACACACACACGACACGAGGTTCCGTGTTGAAAATGTCACGACCAGAGGTTCACGGGGACCTAACTCTGGGTTCCCACAGGAGCCCTGCTTCGGCATTCGCGAACCCCGTGTTCGCGGCCACTTCACAGGATAGAACTGTCGGAAGGACGGGAAGTGGCCACACGGCTGTGTGGGGACAGAGGGGCCTCACGTCCACAGCTGATGACCCGCGGCATCTCTCTCACTCACACTCACACTCACTCACACACATGCATGCGGGATAACACGCGCTCAGTAAAAAGATAACATAACGCAGTGAAGCGTCAGCAGCTGGTGAGTCTAAGGGCCTTGTGCTGCCGGACGACTGCATCTTCTACGGCCTAGACATTTTTGAAAATGAGATGTTAAAAAAGAAAAGGTAGGTATGGGACGCCTGGGTGGCTCAGTTGGTTAAGCGGCTGCCTTCGGCTCAGGTCATGATCCCAGCGTCCTGAGATCGAGTCCCACATCGGGCTCCTTGCTCGGCGGGGAGCCTGCTTCTCCCTCTGCCTCTGCCTGCCACTCTGTCTGCCTGTGCTCGCTCGCTCTCTCTCCCTCTCTCTCTGACAAATAAATAAATAAAATCTTAAAAAAAAAAAAAAAAGGTAGGTATGAGCCCAGAAAACCACCTGGAATGACAGTTCTCTGCTCCTAGACACAGAGGGGGCGAGATAGAAACCTTCCCTTCCTCCTGACCGCAGGTCTGATTGTTACTTTCTCAAAGGAAACATGTTATTACTTGTAGTTACAGACTTGCCTGCTGCAAGAACCAGGCGGCTGAGTGGGACAGAACAGAGAGTCCAGAAATAGACCAGCCACGTGCAGCAAGCTGGTACGTGATAAAGGGGCATCTCAAATCAGGGAGGAAAGCAGATTATCCAGAAAGCGGAGTTGGGACAACCCGAAGCCACCTGGAAAGACATGGAACAGTAAACTCTCTTAACACCTTGTGTGAGGACAAATTCCAAATATAGCAAGACTTTAAAGGCCTTTTTTTTTTTTTAAGTGAAAACTACAAAAGTACTAGAAAAATTATAACCTCGGAACAGGGAACCCTTCTCCATCCGTGACACCAAACTGAGACATCATAAAAGGAGACACTGATAAATTTGACCACACGAATACAGCCATCACCATTGGAAGAGAAGATGGGAAAAGACTGCTCACACTGCGTCATAAGTGAAAACCAAAAACAAAAGCCTTTCACGATATGTAAAGAACTTCCACAAATCAATAAGAAAAAGACTGAAGAGCCCGGTTGAATACGGGAAAGATACAACTACCTCGTTCCCAGAAAAGAAGGGGAACTCTGGGATGTGAATTATCAAATGTGGGAACAGGGAAAAGCAATGTGAAGGGGACCAGCCCAAGCCCACCTCGGGGTGTCCTTCGCACACAAATGTCCGAACCACACCCCACTTCTTAAACCTTCAATGGCAACCCCAGACAACCAGAATAAAGGCCAAGAAACACGTGTGTGGTGCACGCACGAGACAGAAAACAACTGTGACGAATGTCAGGAGTTCCTTTATCCAACCGAAGCCAGCAACTAGGTCCCCCAAATGCCGTCACACTGCCTTAAGCACATGGGGCCCCTCGGGCTGGACCCCACGCTCTCCAGGGTAGCCTGGTGGAGGAGTGGGGGCAGGGCCCCCATGGCTAATCCCCCACGGCAGTAATCCCCACACACGTGGGCGGCCTGCTGCTTCTGGCCCCATAGCCCAGCTGGTGCCAGGAGGCGATCCCCAATGGGGTCTTAACCGGCCCCGTCACAAGGGGTGACATGTGGCTCAGTCACGGCAGCCAGTGGTGCGAGCAGGAAGACCTGGGAGCCCAAGACCCCCGGGGGCCTGGGCCTCCCCTGCTATAAATGTCGCTATCACGCAGCTATCATCCAGTGAGCACGACCCCAGGGCTATGGGCCTCCCCCTGCTCCTGTCCCCGGAATCCTTGAGACCCCGCCATCCTCCACCTTGAGATGGGCTGAGACGGGGAGCAGGGAGTTCATCTGCTCAGAGGCACAGCGATGGCAGGGTCAGCCCTGGGTCAAGACCCTGCCTGCCCCTCCCACATCAGCATGAGCCCACTGGAACATGCTCCTTCCCGGGCCCTCCCCATTGCCCCCCCCCCCCCCAGCTCCAGGGCACAGGCCAATCCCTCCTGGGTTCCTCAGCTCCCCCAACCCCCTCAACCCACCCCCCCAGCCTCCATCCAGGCCCCCAGCCTGGCTCAGCACAGCTCACCTGCCTACCCCAGGACACTTCTTCCCCATCGACTGGCCAGAGTGCTAGGCCACACCACCCACCTGCCACAGCCTCCCATGACTGGCCCTGTCTGTTTCAGGGCCCCCAAAACATGGAGTTTGTTTCCATGGATCAAATGAATCAAACTCTTCCTACCTCAGGGCCTTTGCACAGGCAAATCCTCTACCAGAACACTGGACCCCTGGCTGCTTTCCTCCTGAGGTCACTTCCCCCTGGCAACACCATGACACTGATTTCTTTCCCTACTACATGCTCGCCACTACCTGCACACTCTCATCCAGGCGAAGGCAAACATTTCCCGCAAAGCATGAGACCATGAGTATTTCTGACTCTGCCAGCCATAAGGTTCATAAGCAAAAGTTCTCACAGACAAGTTTGTGAGTCTGCGGGTATGGCTGTGTGCGAAAAAAAATTTTTATTTATTTATTTATTTTAAAGATTTTATTTATTTATTTGTCAGAGAGAGTGAGCACAGGCAGACAGAGGCAGAGGGAGAAGCAGGCTCCCTGCTGAGCAAGGAGCCCGATATGGGACTCGATCCCAGGACGCGGGGATCATGACCTGAGCCGAAGGCAGCCGCTTAACCGACTGAGCCACCCAGGCGTCCCAATAAATAAAAAATTTTTTAAAAGATTTTATTTATTTGACAGACAGAGATCACAAGTAGGCAGAGAGGCAGGCAGAGAGAGAGGGAGAAGCAGGCTGGCTCTCCACTGAGCAGGGAGCCCAACGCAGGGTTCAATCCCAGGACCCTGAGATCATGACCTGAGCCCAAGGCAGAGGCTTAACCCACTGAGACACCCAGGCACCCCGTGAATAAAATTTTATTGATGAAAAAACTGGGGCTAGATGGGCCTTGGCCCCAGTGGCCAGGCTGCTGACCTCGTTCCTGTCTGTCTACTTGTTCTCCATGAGAGCCACAAGGAAGCCACCCGGCTCACTGCACCTAGAGCCCCGCTGGCCCCCAGCAGGTGTCCGATCAGTGCTGAATGAGCACTGTCTGAGGACGAAGGAAGAGGCACCCACACATCCTCGTGCAAACGGAGTCCGACAGCAGACCCTCGGCGGTGCCAGGATCTGTGCGGAAGCAGCGGCCCACATGTGGCCTCCTGGAGCTCACCCATCTGTCCGAGGAGGGAGGCTCCCCGTGCCCACATGGAGCTGGCTAGCTGCCAGGGGCACTTTGGAGCTTACAGGTCTGTCCATGCTCATCACACCCATCTCACAGGTGGAGACACTGAAGTGGCGTGTCCCCCCGGCCAGCAAAGGGTGCACCTGGTATGAGAACTGGGTGGCTGAGCTCCAAGGCCTCTCCGCAGAAGGGATTGAACCATCAGAGGTCCAAAGTGTCCCTCCACCAAGCAGTATCCAGGACAGAATTCCAGCTGGGAGATTTCACCTCCAAGGGATGCAGCTGATGGGCAACAAGGGGGTGAGAGACCATTGGCCCACAACTACAGAAGAGGCCTCTGTTGACAGGCCCCACCCCAGCCCTGGGGGCCCCTGATGCTTCTCAAGTGCACCAGACCTTCACGCAGGATGCGCAGTCTTCCTTTCTCTCCCTCAGTCCTCCCGCCAGTGTTGCAGGAGGCATCACTAGGAAGGAAATAGTGAGCAGAAACTGGACAAAGAGCTAAGGAAGCAAACAACATAGGTATGAAGGATGAGGGCACATGTGCAAAGGCCCTGGGGCAGGACCAGGCCTGGTGTGTCGGAGGAACAGCAAAGGGGCCCGTGCAGCTGGAGCAGAGTGGGCGAAGGGGAGAGAGGGAGGTCATGCAGGACCTCACGGGCCTCGTGGAGGACTTGGGTTTTTACCCCAGGAAGGTGGGTGTTCTGGAGGGCTACTGGCAGAGGAGAGTGGGACCTAAGTCAGTTTTCTGGAATGAGCTACTGGGAGCATGGAAGAGAGGGGATACCAGGCCGGCGACAAATGACGGGACTAGATCAGGTGGGGCAGAGAAGAAGGAAGAAGTAGGCAGACTCTGGGTCCATTCTGAAGACAAAACTGGCATAATCTGCCACCAGATTAGATGTGGGAGGGGGCCGAGGGGGGGCGCTGCTGGGAGTGAAGCCAACTGTTCTGTGATATCATGGAAGCAGGAAGAACAGGAGGGAAATGGCTCAGAAAACCACACCTCGGCTCAGGCCAAAACCCCCAGGCAGATCACAGGTCCCAACAGCCGACCCTGTGAATGCAGCCAACCCCCCAAAAGCCGGCAGAGGACCCCATCCAGCCCTCTCTGGACCAGGCCTCGGGAGCAAGGAGCGGGGCATTTACATAACCAGATTCTAAACACCAAGATATCATTTCACTTCCATCAGATTGGCCAAAACCAAGGAGGCTGGTAACATTCAGAGTTGGCAACACTGGGGCAAGGGTCTCTCTCGGCCCCTGCCAGACCTTTCTGGAAAGCCGGAGGGCATCAGAGAACAATTTTCAAGCTGCTCGCCACGGCCCAGCTGCTGCAAAGCACAGACTTCAACCGCCAGGAGTTCAAGCGCCACAGTTAGGGGCCAAGTTCAAGGATGTTTACAGGAAAAGGTGGACTCCAGAAGCAGCCAGAATGGTCCTCAGCAGGAGGCTGGCTGAACCAGTAACGGGCTGTCCCAGAGGGTCCCCAAGCACTCTCACATGCTGCCTCACGCTCACTCAGGCGAGGCTCACAGCCAGCCCCAAGCAGGCACACACATCACTCCATTTTACAGACGGGGCTACTAAGGCTCCGAAAAGTCAAGGCATTTGCCTTTCAAGGTCACACAGCAACTGAGTGGAAGCCAGGCAGTTTGACTGGGCTTCTCCCCCTCTTAACCATGGCCCCATATTCTCTCCCTCTGAAGAAAGTAACTGATACCAACAGCCAGGGTGAGAAATTCAGATTCCTGCAGATAAAAAGCCAGCCAAGTTATGGAATAACACAGAGTGAGGTCAACGGCTTCACCTAGGGTGGCCATGTCTCCAGGGAACACTGGAGAGGTCTGGGGACATTTACGGTCATCACAACTCAGAGGCGGTGCTCCTGACACTGAATGGGCGGGGTCAGGGATGCCGCTCAGTCCCCTTCTGGGCCCAGGACACTGCTTCCAACACAAAGAATTTTCCAGCCCAAAACACCAATAATGCCAAGGCGGAGAACCCCTAGTGGGGCATGGAACCATCTTGCCGAAGAAGAAGCAGACGTGTTTATGGATTTCTACATTTCTATGAGCAGGAGGAAAAGCCTGGACGGTTATCACCCACACTTAGGATTTACATCAGAGAAATGAGTTTGGAAAGGGAGCAGCAGCTCTTAATTTTAAACTGAGTGAAATAAATGATTTGCTGGGGGAGTCAGATTTCTGTGGATCTTGGTGACAGGCCGCTGGGGCTGGACCCTTATCTTCCAGGTTGCGTGGTCACACCGGGTACTTAGACCCAGCAACCCTGGGTGCCTGGGACCTTATCTGCCCCCATCTGAGCCCTTAACAAAACAAATGTTTGCTCTGTGGCTTTCTCATCTGAGTCTTGGGCTGTTTTGTCTCTGACCAGCCCTGGTCGGAGGGCTGCTGGTGGAGGTCAGGGGTCTGATGAAACGGAGTGTGTCCGGGTCCCTGAACCATGTCTAAGGCTAGCGAGGCCGAGGCACAAATGCCCAGCCAAGAATAAGGGCGAGGCAACCGGATGGCCGAAGGAAGCGGGTCATCGACGGAGCACTTCCAGATGGCAGCAGGGACAGAAGTGGCGGGAGGCTTCCAGAGCCCAGGGGGGAAGCTCGCTAGCCCTGGCGCTCTCTCTCCAGATACTTCGCCCAACCCCCCCCCACCCCCAGCCGCACAGCATATCCCGCCTGCCAAGGAAGCTTCAGGAGGCCTGGGGGAGAAGGAGGACGGATGCCCGTGTGGGTGTCTGCAGGGCCTCCGCTAGCAAGGGCTGCCTGAGGAGAGCAGCCGATCCTGCAGATCCGGAAACTTCTGTTTGGAAGCTGGAGAATGTGACCCAGAAGGAAGCTCGGAGAAGGGGCCATTCTTCCGGGCAGCAGCCCGGCTCTGCCCAGGGTATGGCGGGCTCGCCAAGAGCCCACAGGGTTGGGCCAGGCCACCTGGTCCCACACACCTGCTGTTCTGGAGGGCGAGGGAGGATCAGGGCTCCCACATGCCAACAGTCGCCCTCCAGTGTCCAGGGAGAAGGCTGGGGGGGCCGCCTCTTTCTCCCGCACCTGCCTGCAGAGAGAGCCCTGACTCTGAAGGCACCCCCAGATGTCATGTCCCCAGCCCCCTCCTGTCATAAGGCGGTAAACTGAGGCCCAGAAAGGCAATGAATGGCCAGTGCACTAGAAACCCGTCCGGAGACTCCCACGGAGACAGATGAGATAGTCAGGAGGCTGGCCCAGATGGCCTCAGAGACCCCACCCACCCACCCACCCTGGCAGCTTCTGCCCTTCACCACCCAGACGACGTGCCCACAGGGGTGATCCCAGGAGCTGACCCCAGCAAGCGGGCGGCCCCAGCAGTCCGTGTAGGAAGGGGGGGCACACCTGGGACGGTATCACCTCCCCTGCCATGCCCACCTCGGAAGCACGGCCCCTCCCCAGAACGGGGGTGCTCCACCGTCCCACACACGGAGAGCAGCGCCCCGCCGACAAGACATGGTGGGACGCTGTCCCCAGGCGCCCCGGGCCGGAGGCAGCGCGCCCACCCACCGCATGGCCTCAGACCCCCACCCCGCGCGCCTCCGAAGGGGGTTGCTCGCCCCTGGGCCTCCCAGCTCCGGGCCCCGCACGGGCCCCGGGTACCCCCGGGAAGGGCGGCGCCCCCGCGAGCCCCCCGCGCGGGGAGTCCCATCCCCCCCCCCGCGGGCGCCCCCGAGTGGAACGTTCCGGCCTCCCCGCGGCGGGTCCCGGCGCCCCTCCGGCGCTCGGGCGGCTCCAATGGGCCGCGGCGGGGGGAGGCCGGGCAGGCCCACTCGGGGCGCAGGGAGGCAGGGAGGTCCGGCACCGTTACCTGCCGCCGCCCCGCTCTCCGCGGCCCAGGCCGCCTCCGAGGTCACGGCCCCCGCCTCGGCGCTCTCCGCCTCGTCCGGCACCTCCAGCTCCATGGCCGCGCGCGCGGACCGGTCGGACCGCGGGCGGCCGGAGGCTGCACCCGAGCTGCGGCCGCCGCCGCGGAACAACAACCGCCGCCGGCTGGAGGGCGGAGGGAGGGGGCCGGGCCCGGGGAGCGGGGGGCGGGCCCGGGGGCGGGGCCAGCGTGCGCCAGCGCGCAGCGCGCGCGCGCGCCGCCGGCCGGGGCCGGAACGCGGGGGCCCTGCGTGCGTCCCCGCGTCTCGAGCGCCCCCACGCGCCCAGGGGGTGGCAGGACGGCGCCGTGCGCGTCGTCTGATCCTGTGGCTGGAGCAGTCACACATCGTAAATCCAAGCACTGTCTACGACTCACCAGCTACTTACCGTCAGGGCGCCCGTGACACTTACGTATGGTACGTGCTTGGTCATGAGTGGTCCTTGTAATGACGTAATAAGTGATGTAATGAGCCAAAATAAATTTGATTTATACTAGCAAGCAAGCACAGTGTATAAATTACGCGGCGTTAAGGTCCAGGCTTATTAATACCATTGCTGGACAAAAGTACGCTATTATTAGCGTAGAGATAATGTTGACAGATAACGTGCAAGCGTCGAATATAATACATACCACAATGTGTAACATATGGGCAAGTTACAAGTAACAATGTAATTAAATGTCAGACTGGATGTGGAAGCTTCTGTGAGCCGTCTCTTCGGAAGTCAGGGGTCTATTCCTTGTTTGCCTTTTTTTTTTTTTTAACTAATAATACTTTCCCAGTACCTAATATAGAACATAATACCTAGAAGGAAATAAATATTTGATAGAATTGATCAACCAGATGGGGACTATCATCACTCCTGTTTTACACACAAAGAAAACAGGATCTCAGAACGTTGAGGTCACTTGCTGGAAATCACAAAGAATCATGCTGCGCGTTGGTGTATTTAGGTACTGGGTTAAGAATGATTGTGTTCGGGGCGCCTGGGTGGCTCAGTGGGTTAAAACCTCTGCCTTCAGCTCAGGTCATGGTCCCAGGGTCCTGGGATCGAGCCCCTCATCCGGCTCTCTGCTCAGCGGGGAGCCTGCTTCCTCCTCTCTCTGCCTGCCTCTCTGCCTGCTTGTGATCTTTGTTTGTCGAATAAATAAATAAAATCTTAAAAAAAAAAAAGAATGATCGTGTTCACATCATCGTTAAAGTTTAATGGTGAATTTATTAATGATATGGCTTGGTGGTTACTAATTCTGAGGTCATGATTCAGGGGGTAATAAATGTTGGTATTCTTAGTTTTGTTCATGACTAACGATTTCAGCTGGGGAGGGCAAGTGGAGGGATTTGGGTCCCCATATGGTAAGGGATAAACCTAGGATGTTTTCACCCAAGCCTGTCTGACTCTGGAAACTTGGTCCCTCATCATTGTCTGGGGTGCTGGCAAGGTAGGTGGGAGACTGGGCTCTGGGGTGCTTGGCAATGGGACGATGGGGAATCAGGAGGATGGAGCAGGTCACAATCATACCCAGAGGTTAGAAAGATGTTTCCAAAATGTTTTCCCATCAAAGTAAGGAGACAAATCAAGAAAGGGAAGGGATAATGGGGTGGGAGGTTGGGTGAGCCTGGTGGTGGGTATTATGGAGGGTACGTATTGCATGGAACACTGGGTGTAGTACATAAACAATGAATTCTGGTACACTGAAAAGAAATTTTAAAAATAAATTAAAAAAAAAGAAAGGGAAGGGATGGGGAACAGGACTTGGGATGTGGCAAAAGGGACCCCCAGCTTAGCTGTACCCGGTCAGAAGGGAGCCAGCACAGAGTGGAGTCCAAAGACTTAAGGGATTCAAAGGATGAAAGAGGAACAAAATGTGGTCCGTCCACACACTGGAATGTTATTCAGACTCAGGAAGGAAGGGACCCTGACACCTGTCACGATGTGGGTGGGCCCTGAGGACACTGGGTTCAGGAAGAGGAGAGACCCAGAAGGACCCATCCCGCAGGACCCCACTCCCAGGAGGGCCCCAGAGGAGTCCCATCCGCACAAAGAGGAGACAGTGGGAGTCGGGGCTGGGGCAGGGGGTGGGGAGTCCGTGCCTTGTGGGGACAGAGTCTCCGTGTGGGGAGATGGAAAGTTCTGGAGACGGAGGGTGGGGGTGGCTGCAGGACTGTGTGAGTGTGCTTCGTGCCGCTGAGCGGTGCACTTAGAGATGGTGAGAGTGGTAAATTTTATGTTGTGTGCATTTTTACCATCATTTACCAACAGTAACAAAAAGCCTCCAGGAAGAGCCCTTTGGACATATGCCATGATAGATCTCCTGAATCATCTTGAATCTGTCTTGTTTCTTTTTTAAGATTTTATTTTTGTTTTTAAGTAATCGCTACACCCAACACGGGGCTCGAACTCACAACCCCGAGATCAAGAGTCGCACGCTCCCCTGACTGAGCCAACTTGGCGCCCCTCCTTTAAAATCCATTTTTGAAAGATTAGAGGGATGGGTCTCAAAGCGTGGTCCTTGGACTGGAGGTAGCAGCTTTACACAGGAGCGGTTTAGAAATGCAGATTCTCAGGCAGCCCCAGACTTCGTGTATGAAACACTCCATAGGTGGGACCTATAATCTGGGTTTCAAGGAACACCCCCCCCCACCCCTACTCCAGGCAGTTCAGATGCCTGAATTTGACAACCACTGACTCCACCTGGAGAAGGGCTGGGTGGCTGGTCCAATGATAAGGATCATGAAAAGGAACCAAAAAAAAAAAAAAAAAATCAACTTTCAGGTTGATTCTGAATGTCTCCTGGAAGGAAGTCAACACTAAAACTGAAAAAAAAAAAAAAAAAAAGTGGCCAAACTGGTCTTATTTAGATATGCGGAAGTGAATGTCAAAATAATCAGTTAAAAGACGCTAAGGAGGGGGGTGCCTCTGGGAGGGGAGAAATGGTGGGGTGACTAGGGCACTGCTGATTTTAGCAAGCCTGCATGAGAACTTGACCCTTCTGAGTGCATGCATTATTGGGAAAAACAACCCCAAACTGGCATTGTGGGAGGAAGGAAAGTTCGGGCAGGGAAAGGAGAGGAGGGGCGAGGATCCCGGTGGGGTCGCAGGCGGGGGGCTGGCAGCTTCTGATCCACCTACTTCATTCTTTCACGGGGTCCTGCTCCTGGATTCCCATTCTGCTGGCTGGGAAACTAAGGCTGCCTGGCTGGGGCCGGTTTCCTGGTTTCTGGCGCCCCCTTGCGGCTGTTACCGTTAGCGTCAGGTGCCTCAGGTAGGACTCAGGGTCCTTCCATCCCCTTCCCCGTAATCCACCCATCCATCCATCCATCCATCCACCCATTCATTCAGGCCATAAATATTTATTGAGCACCTACTGTGTACCAGATACTGTTCCAGGCCACAGGAATGAACAAGACAAAAATCCATAACCTCAATGAGGCGACATCCTAGAGAAGACAGATAAACAGGCATGAGACACAGAGCAGTTTCGGTGCTAATAAATACTTTGAAAAGAACACAGATGCAATACAACGACGACAGAACGTGATGGATAGTACACGTTAAGCCCCTGCTCCCCCGTTGTCCAATAGAACGACCACGCAAGCCAGCTTAAATTTAAAACTTTAAATGTCACTTTAAATTTTCCTAGCGACCACATTTGGAAGCATGAAAAGTGAGCAGGTAAGATTAATTTTAACAATATATGTCACCTAACCCAAAACATTCTAGGTGTGGGAATCAAAGTAAAAAACGAGTTATTTTACGTTCTTTTTTTGCATGCCGAGCCTTCCAGATCCGATGACGTGTGCCTTACATCTACCCGCACCTTCTTCTTTCTGACCTGTGGAGGGATAGTGGCTAGAGGGTGTGGAGCTACTTCGTACCCAGCACGGTTCTTTTTTTTTTTTTAAGATTTTATTTATTTATTTGACAGACAGAGATTTCAAGTAGGCAGAGAGGCAGGCAGAGAGAGAGGGAGGAGGAAGCAGGCTCCGCGCTGAGCAGAGAGCCCGATGCGGGGCTCGAACCCAGGATCCTGAGATCATGACCTGAGCTGAAGGCAGAGGCCCAAACCACTGAGCCACCCAGGCGCCCCCCCAGCATGGTTCTATGAGCACTGTCCAGGCACCCATTCACTTATCCAACTTCTGAAACAGTCTTAGGAAGCAGAGGCTGGTGGGTTCTTGCCATTCCTCAGCTGGGAAAACTGAGGAGACCCAGCA